>JANHFR010005538.1:10872-25764 GCA_032468015.1 Mimophis mahfalensis
GATGGTCTTAGGCGACCCCTGTGAAAGGGTCATTCGACCCTCAAAGGGGTCCCGACCCACAGGTTGAGAACCACTGCTCTAGACATTCCTCCACATCTCCCCTGGATATCCCTGGAATTGACTCTTCCTCATCTGGACTGGCATCTGGAGAAGTGTCCTGGGACATTATCACAGAGAGCAAGAAGCATTGTTTTAGCTGCTATTTGCTCTTTTCTTTAATTCTATCACTTCACAAACATGGGATCTATGTCCTATACTTTGATTAATTTTCCTCCAAACATTAAAAAAAGTCAGAAAAAAAGCATGGGTCTTTTGAGCCTGGTGTACAAATAATATTAAAAAAAGAAAAAGTGAAGTCGTTTTATAAACAAATTGTCCCAGGAGCTAGGGGTGCTATTAATAGGCTCTCTGAATGGGTGTTCAGAAAATTAAAAAAAGTCAAAATGACAACTGTGACTGTTTGATAAAGGCACTGCCATTTTTAATGTGTTGCATACATATAAAATGTGTGAAACATGCAGATAAATGGGCAGTGCTTGCATTGTGTAATCAGAGCTGCTATATTCACCTTCCATGCCTCCACAACTTCAGAGATGCACCTGATTATCTGTAAGACATAAGATAGTCATTTAGGTGAGCTTTCCCCCAAATATGGAAATGTTAGCTTCACCCATTTCAAGAGCACCTTGAAGATTACAGATGTGAGATTTGTATATGGTGTTCTGTTTTATTTTCTGTGATTGTGAGTTAGTCTAATTTTACTAATTAAACTAGGGGGCAGTTTTAAACAAAGCAACTGCTTCAAATTCAGTCAATAAATCCTGCCCTGGAAAAGCTGACTAGGAAACCTAGACTGAATTTTTATTCTTCTCATAGCTTCTCAGCACCATCAAACTGACCACTGTGAGAATTAACGCCCAGAGTAAAGAGGAACATTGGGCTGTTCAAATGCATTTATACATCCCTAAGAATACAACAATGCAACAATTACTAGCTCTATGTGGGAAGGAGTAGTGGACCAGGAGTCTTCTGGTGGGCTGTGTCCTACTTGATAATTTTTCATTTGATTGCGTCTTTAAAAAGCTGTATCAGTCATTTTGTTTGCAATTATTGAATAATACCGAGAGGAATTGGGAAGTGGTGGTTTATTTGCAGAACTGTTTTCATTTCACCATTTCTTCTCCAGAAGTCTATAAGGTAAAAACTGTTGTGTATGATGTGAAACAGAACCTTTTGAAGTCGAAATAGAGATTAGATCTAAAAATGACAGAATTAAAAATCTTAGTGATTGATTTATATGAAATAATTACCCAGCTTGAAACATGTAACAGATGTGGAAACAGTATTGGAAACAAAGACCTTCAGTATGAAATAGTCTATTTACTAAGTCTACATTATAGGCATAATTTATGATTAGAAACATGAATTACAATGAGCAAGAGAATATGGTCATATTCAATATGCTTCATGAAAAAAAATTTAACAAACAAGAAAAACACACTTAAGGAACTTGTGCATATGCCTGGAAAACATCTCGCACTCAAATTATATAAAGCTTTTATGGTTTCCAAACAGAAACCTAACTCCCTCTTTGCACTCAGTTGAGGAGAATAATTGAATCACATAAGCACAGACACTGGGAACGAATACCAAGATCTTGTAAACTATTAACTTCTACCCTGAAACAATTATAGCAAAGCAATCTTACTTTGGAATACCATATTCTCTGAGATTAAATTGGCTCCAATCCTTCTAGCTTTCCAAAAAACCTTCAAGACCTGGATCTATTCCCAGCTATTGTGGGGCGGGAGATTAATCGCAGTTTATGAGATGTTCATAAAGTATTAAACCTGGTTTTATCTTGCTGGTCATTATCAATATAAATTTGAGTTTATTATTTTACAAGATGTTCTCATCTGTTGTTAGTTACTTAGAATCTCTATGGCGAGGTACAAATCTAAATCTAAAAAAATAAATAAACTATAAATAAGTAAACTATATCACTGCCAAGATGCTTGGAATAAAACATGTAATGCCTCTGATTTAAGAATTCAGCAGTTTTTCTTATACTCAATTTTATAATACCAAGATAAACATCACCGAGGAAGAAATTAATGGTTTTTAATACAATAAAGCCCTTCCCAAGATTATTCACTACCAAGCTGTTTATCTAGGCACACCCTCATACCTTCAGGAAATAATAGATGCTATTAAATTTGTAAAAACAGGTAAGCTCTTAGTACAGATGGCTATCCTATTGAGAGACATAAAATAAATATTGATTTTTTTTCTTTAGGGTATTTTTTTGCTCCAATATTATTTGAGATACAATGATGCTTTTTGAAATAAAATGTTTCCAACTTTTTTTAAAAGGAAATTTATATAACAGTGATTTTGAAAGGTGATAAAGATCCTGTTGGTTATGCAAGCTTTTGCTCAACATCCTTTTTAAATGATGATGCTAATAATTTGAAGCGCATGCTGTCTTTCTGCACCTTTCTTAACCCATTTGCATCTTTTCTGATGATATAATAGGTGCTTTCATTGGTTTGAGGCATTGTGAACAAGAGCAGTGAGCATACTTCTCTTTGCTTAAGTTTCCCTTTTGCTCTTGGATGTGAGCTCTGCAACCCCACTGATATTCTGCAGCAACAGCTATATTTGAAAAGAAGGAATCATAGAATAAAACCAGTGCAACACTCTAAACCATATTTAGGATGTTTGTTGTCCTTTCAATACTGGGGTCTGTATTGAAATGGGAATGGACAACATAGTGAGGTTGTCTATGGAAAAGCAAATTAATGCAAATCCATAATGATACCTGTAGTACAGGGGTGTCAAACTGGTGGCCCGTGGGCCAGATGCATCATGCAGAGGCCACGCCCACGCTCCGTGAAGGGAAAACTATCACGATACGTCATGTGACAGCAATGTGATGTCATGAGTTTGACACCCATGCTGTAGTATATAGCTCTGCAGATACTTGTACTGTAGAGTCCCTGAGCCATCTTCTGGTGCATAGTTGATACTAATGATGCAACCTTTGTGAATCTGCTTTGAATTCAATGGTGCTTACGTGCACAATAATGGATGTAGGATTATAGTCTAAAGTATCATCTCCCTATTGAAATAAGAGGTAAACTTGTTCTGTGAAGTCTTAAGACTTCACAGATAGTTAGCAATAGTTAGCACCTGCAGATTATATTACAACTGCTATTTTTTAAAGGTGATGAAGATTTTGTTTGGGGGATGGGGAAAATGTTGAGACAGAGAGAGAGAGAGCGAGCGAGACAGAGACAGAGACAGAGAAAGAGAGACAGCAAGACAGAAAGGGAGAGGAAGAGACAGAGAGAAAAAACTTTCCTTCTGAAGACATTTGTTTTATATACCACGTTTCCCTGAAAATATGATCTACTTGAAAGTAAGTCCTAGCTTGATTTTTACATGTGTGCCCAATATAAGAGCTAATCAAGATAATTCCCAAAATAAGCCCTAATCAAGATTCCACCCACTCCAGAGTGGACGGGTAAAAATTAAGCTAGGTTGGGAATGGGGCGGGGGGGTGGAGCTGCCCTACTTTTGGACAGTTGTAGCCAGGCCTCGCACACTCCGACACTTGCCTTGCTGGCCCATTTCTTCTGCATCCAGCAAGGCTGGTAAGGCTTTCCTGAAGACCTCTGTAGCTGATAACAAAGCTCTGAATTAATCTGAGGCTCTGATATCAGCTGCAGAGGCCTTCAGGAAAGGCTTGCCGGAGAAGAAGAAGTTCCTGAAGGCTCCTGACAGCGAAAAGGTGGCTGGGGGTGACACATGCAAGCGAGGTTAGTCAGTGGATGACATTCCCCCAGAATAAGACCTGGTGCTTTTTTTTGGTGGAAAAACTATAAAAAAGGGTCTTATTTTTGGGGAAACATGGTATTTATTTTAATTTCAAAGTCAAACCCAAAACAATAAAGGAGGAAAGTAATTATATCATCAAAAGTAGAGATTCATTGTAGATATTTACTATTTAAGTAAAGTCTGTATGAATACATGGGTGGGAAGTATAAAACAGCAAAATGCATGATAAATGTATACAACCTCATTGTTATGGTGGCATAACTTTCTCTGGATTTAACGGGATATTTATTAAAACAGAATGCTGGAGTCTGATTTTTTTTTTAAATCCCACAGAAAGAAATGATTATTCTTCCTATGGTCCTTTAGTAATTACTTGTTCCAGATCATTATTCTTTAATATTTCTCCTTGAATTACACAAGCATACACATATTTTTTCTTGATTACTCAAGAGTATTTTAATTAAAAGTATGGAACAGACAGCACACAACTCCTCACTTAATTATTCCACAACATAACAATGTTTATTTTCCTTCCTTGCATTCCAGGAAACCCCATGTTGATTACCGCCCTCCCCCACCCCCGCCATGACTAGTTTACATTTGGAAACATCATATTAGAATACCGCAAAGTCTGTCTGAAAATGGGACGGACACCACAACTGACTTGAAATTTAGAACCATGGACTGTCAGTGGCTGTGACCCACCACTTTGGGTCATACCAGTCATCAATGGCAGAGACCCACCTCCTGGGAATAATTTAGGAATATTGAGCTGTGGATGTGACTGAGCAGATTGATTGGCTGTAGGCTCAATCTCTTCAATGGGGTCCAGTGTGAGATTTTGTCCTTGATGGGGATGAAATTGTTGGTAGCAATAGAGGAAAGATTTAACTGAAGTTGGTGATAATATGTTCAATAAGGCAGTGTAACTAGTGGCCATACTATTGTCAGCAGGGGCCATATCAGTGATGGGGAATTGCAATCTGGAACATGGAGTGTGGAAGCTGTGTCAGTGGGAGTAAGGATGATCTGTGGGATATTTTATTACTGGTGACAAGTATGACAGGAAACTATGACGGTTTTAAGATGCTCTGTGCAACAGATGAATGGATATGAGAGCTTGTCTTAGTCTTCCTTGATCTCCCAGCAGCTTTTTAAAAATATTCTTTATTAGAAAAATTTTAATTAAAAAACAACAAAAGACATTATTGCAAGACATATAAGTAATATATCCATTAAAAGATATATACCAAAGATATAGACATAGTGAACAACAACAAAAAAAGAAACATCAAACAAACCCAGCAGCTTTTGATTATGGGATCCTGGATTAGTTGTGGGAAGTAGAAGTGAGGACATGGTATTAAGATGTGTTGTGTCCAGCCCATGGAAATCCCAGATCTATAGGCAAGGCTTATATCTTTAATAAGAAGGGTTGAGCAAACATAGTCTCTCATGCCTAAAATAACCAGCCCTACCAACTTAACTTAACCAACTTAAAAACATATCATAAACAAGGTACTAGAGAGTCAAAAAATAGTAGTATGAGGGTCTAGGATCAGTGCTTGAGAAGGAGGCTAAAGAGCTGAGGAACATGTTGGTGAGGTAAATATTATTGCTCACAGATCTGTGAAATATACAACTTTCCTTTAAATATGGGAAATGTGATCCTGATTTGTTCCTTTGAGTGGCAGAGTTCTTTTGCCCAATAATCTTGATGAATGCCTGTATTCAGCTTTCCTGTCTTCATTGTGGGCTCTTGCATTGGGGGATGGAGGCATTAGCTCCACATCTTCATCTTCTGAGGGCAGCAATAGCTGCCTTTCCTGGTTGTTATGCAATGCTGCTTTCTCTGCCTGTGACTCTTCCAGTTGTATCACCTCAGGCTGATCACCCACATTTATCTTGTCTTTATCTTCTGAGTCTGAGTTGGCCACGACAAGGTGGTTCTCCTCCTTTCTCCAAATCCAAGTTACTTTGGAGAGGTTTAAGCTAAAGCCCCTGATTTGTGAGGTGTTATAGGACTTGATGTTGTCATATTTAGCATCTTTTTGTTTAATATGTTCATGAGGCCCCCAGGAAGGTTATTTGTAGCTTCAGAGTCATGTATCATCAAAATGATGATACCCAGCTAAATCCTGGTGACCAAATAAATCCTTCAAGGTGTTGGAGGCTATTGAGATCTGGATTAGGAAGAGCAGGTTCAAGTTCAACCCTAGTAAAACCAAATTGCTATGAGTGCTTGGTCCTTCCATTTCTGAGAATTTTCTGCCTTTGATTGTGAATGGATTGAATGGACAGATTGAATGGATCTAGGGGTCTTCTCTTCTTGGATTCTCAACTCATGCTTGAACGGCAAGAAGCAAATTCATCTTGTGTGTCAGTTGGGTTTATCCCTGGATCAAGAGTCTTCCTTGTCTTGGTCTGGTTTTGGGTTGGCTATTGTAATGTGCATGAGGCTATCCTTGGAGACCATTCAAAAGCTACCACTGGTCTTGAATGCAGTGATACAAGCAACTCTTGCTGCAGCCATGCAATATTTTTGCTTTGTTGCCAGTGAATTTCTGGGAGGTATTTAGGATGCTGCCTATTTATAGTATAAACCCTTACTTGACAGAGGGGCTAGCTGAGGAACTCTCTCCCTCCTACAATGCCTGCCTAATCATACAGAGCTGGATTGCTTCAGGTCTTCTTAATCAAACATTGTAATGTAGCAGGACCCAGGAAGTAGGCCTTTTCTGTTACAGAACCTGCCCTCTGAAAAAGCATTCCTCTGAGGATTTGTATGCCTCACCCTTTTAAATGAGCCCTAAAAATTGGTACTTTTCTCAGACATCGAGTTAAGAAGTGTCAGAATATTGCTGACCATGACATGCTGTGAACATGCCCACAGCATGCTGTGTCCATGCAGGAAACATGCTGTAATCATTCTCAAAGGGAAGATGTCAAATCTCCATAGGTGGAGATACCTGACATCGTCCCAATAGATTATAATGCAGGAGGAGGAGTCCACTCCTCTCATATATAAGTATTTACCTTCTTTTGTTCTGTTTTGTTGTTTTATTTCTTTTATTCTTAATAAATAGATTTATATTTTAAATGGAATGGACTCATGTCTTTACTCTTCTCCATAATGCATGGCAACGATCTTTGCCTCTCAACAAGATGTTTCTCAATTCTTTGGTTTGAGGGTGATGTAGAAAGTGTTTATTTGTTCCCTCCGGGTGACTGAGGTATTTTTATATAATGTTGCTTTATTGCTTTTTAATCTTAGGAAATCATCCAGAACTCTTGGGTATGTTAAAAAATAGATAGAACAATCATCCTTGATGGTCTAACAAGAGTCAAAATGTGCATGTCAGTAAAAAATCTTGTGTCATTTCTTTCCAGTAGTTTTTTAAAAATCCATATCATTAAATTGTAATAATAGTACCTCAGTACTTTATTGTTACAATCCACATTCATAGAATAACATAGGAAGCTGCATAAAAGTCAGAACATAGAATGAACTCACATGTTCAATTTCTGAGACCTTGCCTACGTTAGGTCATTTGTTTTGGCTTAAAATGCTCCAACCAACTAGAAATTTTTCAATAGGCCATGGTTAAATTAACAATGGCTTAGTGCATTGTGTGAATCCAGTCACTGACTGCTGACAGTTCCCAAATGTTTCTCAGGGCAAACTTTTACCAGGTTTTTGGTATTTAAATCATGTGCAGAACTATAAAGTGATATTCCTAGGAATCCACATACTTTAAAATGATTCTATATTATGATGCAAGTTACTGCTGAAAAGAACATTCCTTCTGTCCTAAACACTTTTGTGTTTGACATTTTTATGACTCTAAAGGTAGTCAGAGAGGGATATTCAGTGTTTTGGCCTTTTCTGTTATGCAATCAGTTCTGGAATTGCATGTGGTGTTTCTTAAACCTGAAGCCTTTGTTTTCCCTTGAACCCTTTCTGGGTGCTAAAATATCCTTGAATGAAATCCAACATGTATTCAGCATTTATAGGCTAGGTTCTGGAAGGATGCCCAGTATGTGTGTGTGCTCATAGCCCTGGAGGTATGGATCTATGGCACATTTCCCAACAGAGAATGAAAAAGCAAAATTGGATTAACCACCCCTAACAAATAGGCCAGTCCTTTTAGTTTCAACAGTTATTTGAATTTGGGGAATCATTTGGGTGTGTTTGTCTTCCCTGTTGCCCAGGCCACTACATTTGGATAATTTCAGTTCATGCAACCGATGTTTGCTTGGCAAACATTAACTTTCAGAAGAATAAATCTTGCCATATCCAAATATATATATTTCTTTAAATAGATCGACATGTGGTTTAACTGTTTACCCATTTTATATTAGCACCTCAGCATGAGAGATTTCTAAAGGTTTAATGGAAGAAGGCAGAGATGCTACCCTCAATGCCATGTTTAGATTAAGGGAGTTTAGTCTCACAAATTTGAGGATTGCCAAATATTATATGACACATACTTTTATTTGGTAATTTTGCTTTTTAAAACTAGGATTTGTTTTCAGGATGTATGTATAGGATTGCAGTTAGTTTAACAATTGCTGATATTAACTCATCATTAAAGTAGCTATTTTTACATTAAAAGTGTATACATTAAGATTGCATCAAAGCTTTCTCCTAAAGCTATACCACAGAAACCCTGAAAGATATTTTGTCCTAGTAATTTTCCAGCCAAATTTCCAAATTTTCTTGTACAATTTGTACTATTGTATCTTTCTTGTAAAAATATTCTACACACAAATCAAAACTCTTCCCACATGCCTTAAGATAAAAGAGAATCTTGTAACCTAACTTTATTTGGTATTAATTGTATTACTTCTATCTGTATCTGAAGAGAGTTAACATTTATTTAATGCAGAGCTGGAAAATACTACTTTAATACTGGTGTAACTAAGTGTGGCTTGAGCCTGATCTATGTGAGTATAAAGGTTGAGACTAGAGGAAGGTGTCAGAGTATGCCTGAAAAAAAATATTGGAAGTGTATGGGTTTGTCATGGTGAGATGCAAGTGGAGATATGAAGATGAACAACTGTTCAGAGTAACAACACACCACTTTTAAAACAACCCCCACATTTATTCCTTTTCTTTAAAAGATCCCATTCATTCTCTCACATACTCTTCTACTCCTTGACAGCCTACAGCTATAATTAACAATAGAAAGAAGCTGTCAGTGAAAACAAAGATTTTTGTGACCTTGAAGCATGCCAGGCTATAGCATCACAATAAATTACATTCCTGCACCTTATTTCATCCTTTTCTGTCAAAATTTTTCACATAGTCATCTATTAGTTTATAACAGAACATTAAATTAGAGCAGAAGAAACCAAACCCATGGAAAAGACAACGGAAATTGCCAATCAGAGAAGGGAAGCCAAAGTCAAGAAAGATAAAGATTATCTGAAAAGAGTTTCATAAAGAATTTCAGAGACCTGTTAGAAGAGACCAGAGGTAGCATTACTACGAAAGTTGTTAAAACTTGAAAATGGAAACACACACAGGAAAAACACAAAAAAAGTCTTCCAAAAGATCTCAGGATTCAGGAGGATGTTTTAACCCTGAATTGGTATGCTACAAGGCATCAAGGGACACATAAAGTAACTGAAATTGAATCAAACAAACGTCAAATAAATATAGCATACCACAATTTTCTGAAGTAGAGATGTTAACTTTCAAGATATTTTAGGAGTATCTTCTCAAAGATGGCTGGCCTGGCGAGGGGCAGGGTGTAATTGGAGAGTGCTTGGCCATGCCTATCAGGGAATGTTGCATTTATTTAAGCAGTTCATGATCATCTTACAATTTGGAGGTATCAGGTGGGCCTGATTCATTGCTTTTACTTTGAACTCCAGTGAGTGTTCTACTGGGACCATTCTCCCAACTTTAGAGGGTGTTCTTCTTGCCTAACTTGTTTGTGATCTTTCCCATTGTTTGGCAGGGGGACTGTGGGATTGTTGGCTAGATTGTGAAGACCTTCTGATAATCACTCATGTCCCAGTTACCTCCCAGCTCAACTACTGCAATGATCTCTACCCTGGCTGTCTTTGAAGATTACTCAGCAGTTTCAACTGGTTCAGAATGCAGCAGCCTAGAAAATGATGGGTATGTTTTGGTACACCCATGTGAGCTGCACTGGTTTTCCAGATCCAGTTCAATTTGATGGTTACCATATATTAAATTCTACATGCCATTGGATAGGTTACTTTCAGGATGGCCTATCTTCCATTATTTTTGTCCATTTGGTAAGAGCTGGTAGAGATAACAGTCCTAGGTCCCTTTGATTAAGCAAATGCCATCTTTTGCAACCCTGGAATAATTTCACCTCTGTCATGGCATCTACCTTTCCCATAGTGGTCCAAGAAGGCTTTGAAACATGGTTATTCTTCCAGGCTTTGATAGATTGGGGAGTTGATGGAGGTAAATTTAGACTATGCTGTTCAGATAGATGTTGATGGTTTTGTACCTCTCATGTTATTTATTATATTTATTATATTGCTTCTTTTAAATAGTGAGCCACACAGAGTTACCTTGAGGTAGGGTGATAGAAATCTAATGAAGGAGATAAAGTCAATTTTCTCTACCTGAATGACTCTCTAGTAGTTAAAGATGAAGTTAAATTAGCACTCCAGTCGTTACCAAGTAAGAAGGCTACAGGAAACAATGGGATATTGACAGAAATATGGCAATCAACAGAAGAATAATTTGTAACATTTCTAGCCAAACTATGCTATCAAGTCTGGAGAAAGAAACAATGGCTAAATGATTGGAAAAGTTCAGTCTACATACTAGTATCAAAGAACGGAGGTTAACAGTATGCATCTATTGTGCAATAATCTTAATTTTACATGCAAATAAAAAAATGCTTGGGATCATCTGACAGAGGTTAGAGCTGTACATGGAAAAGGAAATGCCAGGTGTTCAAGGTGCCCTTAGAAAAGGACAAGGTACAAAATACATGGTTGCTGATGAACCATGAATAATTGGGAAAGCCAAAGAACACAACAAAGTTAACGTGCACCCACTGACTATAGAAAAGCCTTCAATGGCATGTCACTGTGGAATTCAGTAGTAGCACTGCTCAAAAAGCCAGACGGGAGAAATTCCCTTTTAATATATAATCCCTTTGGATTAAATGGAAACATGAGAATCCAAAACAGATTTAGATTATGGAGGGAAGATTATATAATAAAAGGCAAGACATCAGAATTTTAACTCTTAATTGTAAATTTATTTTCATGAAATTAACTGTTAAAATAGAGAAAGCAAGAATATTTTCTACCTATTATTAGAAATAACTAACTGAAAGTATCCACAGGAAAATATCTTAGAATTCCTCTTTTTATGTTATCTCTGTGCAATGACCAGTAGATGGCAGCACAAAGATGCAGAAAACTGAATTTTCTTTATCTAATGCAGTGATTCTCAACCTTAGCAGTTTGAAGATGTGTGGACTTCAGACTGCCAAGGTTGAGAAACACTGATGTAATGGGTATCCACAGGTTTGACAGAACTGGAGGCCATGCAATACACCAGGGTCTTCAAACTTGACAGCTTTAAGACTTGTGGACTTCAAGTCCCAGAATTCCTCCTCCAGTCATGTTAGTTCAGGAATTCTGGCAGTTGAAGTCCACAAGTCTTAAATTTGCCAAGTTTGAAAACCCTTGCAATATACCTTATTCCAGCAACTGGCGTTCCCTAAAAAAAACCTGTTTTCTTAGAGTTGGAGGAGGCTAATAGATATAGAAAATGGGCAGGTGTGGCAAATGTCAATTTGCTCTCTCATTCCTTGAAAGTTGTTGCCAGCCTGGTCTCTCTTTAAAAATGCTACTGACTAAAACCCAGAATTAACTAAGGTGGTTTTGACCACACATCTGAGAAACAAAGTACACTATTCATTTGGTTGTTCCAGAAATACACAAATAAGGCTTTGTTACATTACAGTGCTCACCACCTGCCAGAAACGATGTTACTGACCACATAGGTATAATTATCTAATTTCATGTGTCACTGATTGCTTCAGCTTGTGTGGATAATAAAGCATCCCTGATAAAATGATTTGCATTCAAATTAACAAGAATAAGCAATGTCAGCAAAGAAACAAGCAATCCATATTTAAAACCGGCTATGGAATGCAATGCTCACAAATAAGTAATTAACCCTAAGATCCCTTAATTCCGTGTCTGGAAAAGCTGGAGGAACACGCCAGGGCTCTTTGTTTTCTTCACATGATATTGGCTCCCCTTGTGAAATGATACCATGTAGTAGTTCTGATTGTGTTATCAAAATTCAAAGGAAAAAGAAATAGAAAAAAAAACACAAGAAAGAAAAAAAGATGAAGTACAGGGAATTGTCGACTTATGACCGCAACTGAGCCCAACGTTTCTGTTGCTAACGAGACAGTTATTAAGTTAATTTTGCCCTATTTTATGACCTTTCTTACCATAACTGTTAAGTGAATCGCTGCAATCATTAGTTAGTAACACGGTTGTTAAGTGAACCGTTTTTCTCATTGACTTTGCTTGTCAGAAGGTCGCAAAAGTTGATTACCTGATCTCAGGACACTGCAACTGTCACAAATATGAACCAGTTGCCAAGCATCCGAATTTTGACCACGTAATCATGAGGATGCTGCAGTGGTTATAAGTGTGACAAACAGTCATAAGTCACTAAATTTCTTGTAGCTTGGAACGGTGATTAAATGAACTATTGTAACTAGAGGACTGTCTGTATTACCATTTCTTCAATAGGCATCCATTTCTTTTGTATCATTCCAGTTTTCACCACTAGACGACACTAAAAATGCTTAAAAAGGACTAGTAATTATGGAAACAAAAATGAAAATAAAAGGAAGGGACTGGTGAGATAAAAAATAGCATTATTTATTTATTTACATATAAATGATTTATTTGCAAACAAACAAATAAATAATGGCTATGATGAATGTGGGGACTTAGAGAAAAATAAAATTTGCTTGGAAAAGTCCCTCTGTCAGAGGTCAGTATCCTTATTAGATCGAGGACATATTTCAGAAGTTCAAAACGTGGACTCATGTTCAACATGGCTGCTCTGGGAGACATGCTTATTCATAAGATGGCTCCCAGAACAGGCATGACCTGTCACATACCAACCGTTTCCTGAAAGGCAAAATAGCTTCCTGGGAAGCTCCTAGTAGTCATCTCAATTCTCCAATCCTTGGTAGCCAAAGAGATTTATGGTACTTGCCCTGGATTCTAGCAGATCCAGGAAATTCCAATATTCTAGTAGAGGAGCAAAGAGCTGAGGGAGATGTTTTCAAGAACAACTCCATGTTCAATGGCCATAGATATTGAGGATTCTGGGAGAAGAGGAAATAAGACAGAGTGGCCAATAACACCTTACACTTCAATATTTTGTTTTTACCAATCAATTTGTGCATGGCAACCTGCTTAAAGTTAGCTGATAAATTTTGGGCTTGAACACAATTTAGGCCAAAGCTTCTTAGCATTCTTTGCTTATGCAACTTGTATTGCGAATAGAGCTTGCTTGCTAAAGGAGCCTGTGATTGCTCTTACAGCAGAGAATTCACAGAACAGTAATTTGTCATAAAAATAAACCCCTGCAAATAGAATTTTTGCATTCATTCATTTTTACAAATGGATTACTTTAAGCTACTTTTATATAAATGTACTTTGCTACATCAGCTAAGGACACAACATCTGTTTATTTCAAGGACTACTGCAAAGTTCTGCCTTTGTGGAGATTCTGGTGCTAGCCCTAAATTGTCTCCTATGAATATTAATGAAGTGTCTGATATAATTGTTACAATAATTTTATGAGAATTTCAAGTGCCAATTCTTTATATTCGGGTTCTCAGGCTATGAGCCTGTGATTCCACCATTTCTCTTTGATGTGGATACATTGATGACTGCCTGTTAGAATTCTATTTGAAAAGGATGTGATAGCTCTTAATGCAGAAACAAATGCACATTTTCTTACTAATGTAATTATGAATAATCAAGGCTTTATTAAATATTTCATTGTACTCAAGGAATTATGAAGGGAGTTGATTTTTTTTTTATTTTAGAAACCACAGTTGAGCTGCTAAGCAGTGTGAGACCATAGGTCTAAAAATAAATATTAAGAAAAAAAGAGATCTATCCCAACAGCATAGAAGTAGCATGTGTGAGACTCTTCATCTAATACAGAGTTTCTAATATGATTGATTTATGATAATAGACACTCAGTTGTGAATGAATGATATTTAGAAATAAGGTGGTCTCCGCATGGAGTCATCTCATTTTTTTAGCATTAAAAGTGTAGTACTGATTTAATGAAAAAATACTTCTTCATGTGTGATATGAATTGCCTGTAATAAAGATCTAGGTAAACCAGTAGGTGATTTTGATTCAAAGCAATTTCTCATGTTCCTTCCTGTAAGAAGAAGTTTGATAAAGAGTCTGAATAGTTCCCAGAGATATGTGAGCAGTTTTTTTAACAGCTAATACTACATTACAGTTAACTTATATATGCGTACATACTTCTTTCATATACCCCCGTCCTTTTAAAATTTAACTTTGGACTAACATAAACTGTGTTTCGCCAGTTTCAGTCTAGCTCTCTCATCAGTACATTACATTGTCTCAATATTTTTTTCAGTTTTACATGAGGATAAGTCAAACAATAAAGAAGCAACATTATATAAAACACAATCAGAATGGACATGCAGTAAATTAATAGATACTGGAAATTCTTTTGATTCTGATTTTCACTTTCTAATGATAGCAGCAATGTCATACCAAAGTTTCAGTAGATCTAACAGAAAACATATGTAAAAGAAGAGAATATTAACCAATTCATAAATAGAGAGGACAGGACATTACAACGAAGACTTTATTTATAGAGAGCTGGAGTTTGCAAATATGCAGCATTGGCCACCAAATGAGAAGAAAGGACTCCCTGGAGAAGAGTCTAATGCTGGGAAAAATTGAGGGTAAAAGAAGAAGAGGACGACAGAGAATGAGGTGGCTGGATGGAGTCACTGAAGC
>JANHFR010005540.1:38536-49780 GCA_032468015.1 Mimophis mahfalensis
CACATTGTAAGCCGCCCTGAGTCTTCGGAGAAGGGCGGGATATAAATGGGATTAAAATAAATAAAATAAATAAATATTTTTTAAAAAAATTAAAGCTTCTCTAAATCCGCCATTCACAAATTTTGGCTTGAGTGATTTGAATTGTGAAAACTGTACATGAGGTCAGGGAAGAATAATTCAAAAGTCTCTGGCACCATTTTAAAGGAAACCCAGGCTGAAGAGGCTTTACAGTTACAAAGTATAAATGATCATATTTCTCCAAGTTTTTAATTTTATTTTCCTCTCTACCCACATCATGTCTTCCCCATTGTTTGGTTTAGCATCTCTTCCAGAGTTGGTATTCAGCCAGTTCCAACAGGTTCCAGAGAACCGGTAGCAATAATTTTGACTGGTTCGGAGAACTGACACATATCACCTCTGATTGGCCGATAGCATAGCCACGCCCACTAAGCCACACCCACAGAACTGGTAGTAAAAAATTTGAATCCCACCACTGATCTCTTCCTAAATCTGTCTCATTTTTTATGCATTTTCATGTCCATTACAAAAACTGAAAACAAAAACAAATCAGGCATACACTGTCACTCCATCCCTCTTGTCATTTTCTGAATGGAAAAGAAGATGTGGATAACAGTAAAACACTCCTAAAACTGCATCCTCACCCTGTTTTTATCACAGGCCCAATTGGAGAGGTGCTAAGTTTTCCTTAGCAAATGGCATTGAGTTTTCACTTCCATGTAATGCTTGCCCCAGCATGAGGACATCTGTTTCTGGAAGACCAGAAAACATCTCACATTCCCCTAACTTGCTGTGAACATGACTTCTGCTGGTCTGTTTTCACTCCATGCCAAAAGCAGCATTTTCCCAATTTTTGCTGGGTTAAGCAAAGCATTGCAGTCTTCATGCAGTCTTCACTGCATTCATTTTGTTATATGTAATTTTGCCCACTTGGCTATTGTGTCCAGCAGTAGCCATGCCTCTTCCTTTCTTCTTATTGGTCACTTCCCCTCACACCATTTCATTTGGGCTGATGGCTCTCTTCTGAAAGAACCTTCCCAGAGAACCTGGTTGCATTACAGATGAGTGATAGCTGGACATTAAGGACTAGCAAGTTGCTACTGCACTTAATTTGCTGGAATCATTTCAATTCATGGATTAAAATCCAGGCAGCAGGTTCTTCCTCTGGATTCATTTCCAGCCAGGTACAGTTTGGGAGATGATCTATGACTTGGACCTCATGCATGTAGCAACTTTAAACTATTTTAAAGCTACATGCATGAGGTCCAAGTCATAGATCATTTCTGGCAACCCTGACAGATGAGTTTTGTGCTTTCCACTTAAAGTACTGATATTACCATATCGTCTCTGGCAAAGGGAAGTATTAGAAATATCATCTAAGGTTCATGGCAGAAGATACATCCTAGTATTTGTCATTTGATGGGAGGTCCTGTAAATGCTGCAACAGTTATTAAGCAATATAATAGGTAGCATATTGCCTGTCACATTTTTTTTGTGCCTTCAGATGTGTTCATAAACTAGATGAACACTTCAAGGGATATACACTAGTAACTTAGTACTCGTTATTAATTGATTTCAGGAGATGTGATGAGTACCAAAATGATGAGTACCAAACAATTTTTCCCATAAGGAATAATGTAGTGAGTCACAAGGCAGCTGGCATCAGTAAGTTCTAGCTTGTGGATTGAGTTCCAAACAAATGATGAGTACTGGGACAAAATTTTCATGAAAATTTGCCTTGAGTACCAAATTCTATGAGTTTCAAAGCAGTTGAGTACCAAGGTACCAAATTCCATGGGACATTTCTTGGTCCCTATTATTCAATTTCCAATTAGCCACAACATACAGGCCCTTACTAGAGCTGTAGACCATCTGCCATTTTTAGCTCACAACCCAATTTCTATCTATATCTACCTGTCTTTCTTGCATTTCATTGCCCAGCTGAACTGCTGAAAATGAACTCTGCAAAAAACTAAGATGGCTTCATTTCCATCCTTCCAAGGTCAATAAAATGAGGAGCCAGATTGTAAAGTATTGTGAAGCAGTATATAAGTTTAAGTGCCATTGCTGTTCCTCATATTAGGACAACCATCGTGTCCAAACTGAGCATGTAAAGGCCTTCAAATACTGAAGCAACTCTCTTCAATTTCCTGTCTCCCGAAAACTTCAGTGCTTAAGCTCCACACACAAACTTTCTTGAACTTCATCTGTATGCATTATTTAGATTTCTCTCTTTTCTCCCTCTGTCCAGTCATTTTAACAACATGTAATTATGGTCACAGTTACAGGGGAAATTGTCTGTTTGCATAATTGCTGACAATGTTTTCATTTTAGTTTTATAATTCTTAGGGGCTTTCAAATAAAATAGAGCAATGGCAGCAGCAGCTTAATCATTTTCTCTGTACAAATCAGGCAAAGGTATATATGTGGTTCAGAGTTGCTAGCAATTTTATTTCCCTTTTGTGTGGAGCAGTGGGAAGGAGATTGGCAGTAACTCAGAGGGTAGGACATGATCAACAGACGATTATTGTCCTCATCCACTGGTTGACTGAGGAAAGCACTGATAGCCTAATTGTCTCCTCTGCATTTTGTGGCCAATGGAGGTACAGAGAGTCATAAGTTAGCCTGAAACATCTTGTGAGGCATGAGATCGTTGGGGTGTGTATGTATCAGGTAGGTATGTTTGAGCTTGAGAAATGAATATACTAAACTCACTTCCCCTTTCCCCCTCCTCCCAATAGGTTTCCATACTACATGGAAAATGTTTATGTACCTATGGCCTAAAGCCTCACAGACCTTCCTCTCCTTCTAGAACAGGGGTGTCGAACTGGTGGCCTGCAAGCCAGATGCATCACTCAAAGACCATCCCACCCCAGCTTCATGAAAGGAAAAAAAATCACAAAAGGTCATGTGATGGCAACATGGTGCCACGAGTTTGACACCCATGTTCTAGACGATGATGATGATGGAGATGAAGATGTATTTATTTATTTATTTATTTATTTATTTATTTATTTATTTAATTTATTTAATGGGACTTTTATGCCGCCCTATCTCCTGAAGGACTCAGGGTGGCTCACAACAATAAAGACATACAATAGAAACATTAAAAAAAATTAAACCAATATCCCGTCAATATCAATTGAAATTTAAGTTAAAATTAAGACCAAAACGTACTACAAACCCCAATCAGTCCAGGCCAGCCAGATGAAAAAGCCACGTTTTCAGATCGCAACAGAAGGCGTGGAGGTCAGGGGCCATCTGGAGCTCCAGGGGCAGCTGGTTCCAAAGGGTGGGTGCGGCCACAGAGAAAGGCCTCTCCCTGAGGATCGCCAGCCGACATTGTCTGGCTGACGGCACCATGAGGAGGCCCTCTCTGTGGGAACACACTGGTGACGGGAAGCTGTTTCTGGCTGCAGATGTTCCAACAAGTACCCCAGGCCTAAGCCATGTAGGGCTTTATAGGTAATCACCAGCACCTTGAATCTCACCCGGAGGGCAACCAGAAGCCAATGCAGCTCACGCAGGAGGGGTGTAACATGGGAGTGTTGGGACACTCCCATCACAACCTGCGTGGCTGCATTCTGCACCAGTTGAAGCCTTCGGGTGGTCCTCAAGGGCAGCCTCATGTAGAGAGCATTGCAGTAGTCTATACAGGAGGTGACGAGTGCACCAGTAACCATGCGCAGGGCATCCCGGTCCAAGAAGGGGCGCAACTGGCACACCAGGCAAACCTGGGCAAATGCCCCCCTGGTCACGGCCACCAAATGATCTTCCAGGTTAAGCCGTGCATCCAGGAGGATGCCCAAGTTGCGCACCCTGTCCACGGGGTGTAACACCTCACCCCCCATAACCAGAGGTGGAATATCATGGACAGTCTGGGAGGCCGGTACCCACAGACACTCGGTCTTGGCGGGGTTGAGTCGAAGCCTGTTCCTCCCCATCCAGACCCACACCGCTTCCAGGCACTGGAACATCACATCGAGGGCATCACTGGGTTGGTTAGGGGTGGAGATAAAGAATTGGGTATCATCAGCATATTGAGGGTATCTTACCCCAAAACCACGGATGATCTCACCCAGCGGCTTTATATAAATGTTGAACAGGAGAGAAGAGAGGACCGATCCCTGGGGCACCCTACAAGTGAGGGGCCTCGAGGACGACCTCTGCCCTCCTGCCAACACCAACTGCAAACAACCTGAGAGGTAAGAGGAGAACCACCGTAAAACAGTGCCTCCCACTCCCAACCCCTCAAGGTGTCGCAGTAAGATAGCATGGTTGATGGTATCAAAAACTGCTGAGAGGTCTAATAGGACCAGGACAGAGGAAAAACCTCTGTCCCGAGCCCGCCAGAAATCATCCACCAGCGCGACCAATGCCGTCTCTGTGCTGTACCCGGGCCTGAAACCCGATTGGTATGGTCCAGATAATCCACTTCCTCCAGGAACAATGGGAGCTGACGAGCCATCATGTGGCTTTTGGGAAGACTTCCACACTTTCAATTACTAAAATAATAACCCAGTAGTTATGTTAAGACTCTGATTAAAAGCAACTTCATCATTATTGGGTATTCTTCAAACTTTGCACTGAATTATTTAATTTGATTGGTTGGCTTTTAGCCCATTGTGTTAACTCAGCCAATCATATTGCCTACAAATAGTTCATTTTACTGATCCCCACAGCTGAATTCTGTGATTCAGGCCATTAAGCAGAAAGCATTTCAGAGATGAAGAACTAAGGACTTTGTTAAACCTGGTGATTTCAGCCTTGCCCCTACCTTGGCACTTTCAGCTTCCCCCAAATAAATACTGGTTGGAAATTTGGGGAGCTGTGATCCCAGTACAACCAACACGTTAAGAAAGCTGGATTTGTCCTTCTCATGGAAAAGAGCTATCAAGCCCTTTTACAAAATGGAACAAAAATACCAGTATGTTTTGGATTGTGCAAAAGAATGAATTATAAGATTTGAACTGCCTTATTTGTAGAGCAGTATATGCAAATAATATACTGTATCGTGGTCGTAAGTCGAGGACTACCAGTATTTCTTACATAAGGACAAAACAAGCTGGTTTTTGTTTTATTATACTAACAAGATTTCTGCCTCAGTCTTTATGCTGCATATGCCTCTAGAGGCCAGCAAAGTATTAGAAAACAGCTGCACTAAAAGATGAGGTAGCTGCTGTGCAAACCCTGAGTTGCTGCACTCAGTTTATTACATTACAAGCTTCTGCCATCTATCCAGGATTGGCTTGCCTGTTTTTATTATTTTTTTAAAAAAGTTTTTATTTTAGCATGGCTTGTACAGCATTTACTGCTGCAATTTGAAACCATCTCATGCCTTGTTAGGACCCACAGATGTTAGAAATGAAATGCTCTGTTTGGGCCTCCTTCATCGATTCTTGCAGATGGATCTGTTGGGATCTGTCCAGAGTGAACAGAAAGCCAAGTCTTGGGAGAAGCAAAGTCACATAATCTGAAAATTTAAGAGTCAGAAATACAGGCATGGCTATCTCTATGTGCGTCAAAGTGCTTGTGTATCAGATAAAAGCCATTTGCTTCTCTGTCTCCAGCACATTGTCTCTCAATTCTGCTCTTCTCATGGGCGCAGCCAAACAAAGCAGGTAAGTTATGAGTTCATAAAGAATTATTTTCATCCCAGTTGCAGTTTGGACACAGCCAAAGTTTAAGCAGATAGAATAACCGGAACCAGAAGGGAACAAGAGCATCAGCTACTTTCTTCGTCTTCCAGGCCTACTCAGAAGCAAGGACATCATATGAAAGAGATGTCTGTGCCCGTTGAGAAACAAGCCTCACTACATAGCTTTTTCCATCCTCCCAGAGGATGTAGCAGTGAAAGCTATCAAACAAGGGCATTTAGTATCAATGCAACACAACAAATTGGCAAACATTCTAGGTGCTTTTCAATGTCTGGAAACCAGAATTTCTCCATTGGTCCCTCTGTACTAAGGGCATGCATTTTTTTCTGAAAGCCAATGAGAATAACCTGGAGAAAAAAAATAGAGTGGTTATAAAGTACCTTGCCAGAGGCTCACAGATCATTTGGAAAAGGATGTGGCTGAGAAAACTTGCCAGGTAAATTAACAGGGCAGCAGCTTCTGCCAACTTCTTTATTTTCTGCCCAATATAAAACCATCTACAGAAATATTTTCCCCACTGGAATATTTGGATAACTTGTTATTCACAGTGCGCAATGTTATACACATCAAATGCTAATCCAACATAATTTTACCAAATATATTTTCAGCCAAGATGTAACAGAATTGCACCTTCTTAAACCCAATTTATTGACAATTTAAAATGAGATATCATTGCTTGGCATTTCTCCGCTTTCGTCTCCTTCCCTGCTTCTGACCATTGGATAATATCTAAACAAAGTATCATTCAGAAAAACACATTTATAATTTGTGGTTTAGGTTGCATGCCAAAAATGGATTGCAAATCTTTCTGCTCTCCTCTTAATCACTGTTCATACAAATACTCCCAGTAACAGGGAATAACTAGCATGAAAATGTAATGGGAAGTAGCCAGCTCAGTCTTTTTCTAACCATGATCAAGTTGCCTTTAACAGGCTACAAGAGGATCAGGATTTCATAAACAGAACTAAAATAAATAAAATGAATCTTCTATTGATAAAATGGACAAACAAAGCGCAAGTGCTTATAAAATAAGAGCTGGGCTTTGATTACAGAGTTGTGGCTGCCATCTTAGTTTTCTTCTCCAGGCAACAAACCCTGGAAGATCGTATTAGTAGTAATCATAGTAATCCCAGGATTACTCATAGAATCATTCATAGTAATCCCAGGAAGCTTGATGTAAGATGTTTTTGATTTAAAAAAAAAATAAGGGCCTTGAGATTTTGGGAAAGAAATGGCAACTTGATGACAGCTCTTCTAAAAGTGAAGCTGACAACTATGGTGGAATGAAGAGCCACCAAGTAGTCCGGTTCTTTGTAATTCTTCTCCAGACAAGGATGTGTGTTCACAAGTGCTCCAGATCAGGGGTCTCCAGACAGTTGCACCTTGCAAGGAGATTGCAAGACAGTGGCCTCCAGCAGGTTTAGAGTTCTGGGAGGCAAGGGAAAACTATCTCTGCTCAAAGCAAAGTTGGTTTCTTTATAGACACAGGATTCGCATGCTTCCTTTTCTAATCACGTTCAGAAATTGCTTGCTAACTGTTTTTCAGCTATAAGGAACCTTGGGATCATCAAGTTTTACAGCACAGGATGAATTGATTCTTAATGGAAGAGCTTTAATTAGAAATGTAAGAAGTTAACTTTTTTTAATAACTAGCAAAAGGTTGATTGGAAAGTTACAAATGGACCAAGCATCCAGATGGATTTGAAATCAGATGTTGAAATTAATTATAAGTAACCTTCCAGTGTGACATGACTAAGGACTTCAAGATTCTATTCTTTGTATTTTTATCAATGAGAATGGGGCAATGACCCTTATTTCAATAAACAAGTCTCTCTGATTTCTTTTAAATAACATGAAATGTTCCACTTCCACTTTTATTTTTTTGGCTTGATTTTAGTCTTGAGGAGTCAGTGTGATTTGGGTGTCTAGAAATAGTTTCTACTCTATCATCAAAAGGCATTTTTCAACGAGGCCACAGTCCTGTGGGTGGGCAGAAAGATGGATGGATAGACAGATGGACAGAAAAGGGAGTATCCTCTATGGGTTTCCAATAATTGTTATGTGGTTTACATTCCTTTCATCTGAAGGACTGGGATATTAATCAGAAACAGACACTGGCTATTTTAATACCTGTAGCAGTTTTGGCCCAATTTTGGGCTGTGTTGGGCTCATTTTTCAGCCTAGTTTCGATCTGGTTTTCAGCCCAGTTTTGGCCAGCAGAGTGCTACAGGACACCACGGAGGGTGAAAACAAGGCACGAGGGGGGGGGGCACATGTGGCTCATTTTAGCCCCCAGAGGCAGGGCAGGGTGGTCCTTTGATAGTTGCAGGCTTGCCCCACAGGCGGGATTTAAGCACCAGGCCTTGAATTTGACACCCTGTCCTACAAAGACTAAGGAATACGGCTTCTACATTCCAGGACTAACTGTGCTAAGAATAAGCTTACAAAGAAGGTTTAGATCCTAAACTATGATTACTGACATAAGATAACATGCTGGAGAACAGAGTTCAAATCCCAAAATGAGCATGAAATTACAAGGCATCCTTTAGTTTCCATCTGTAAGGAAAGGGAGCAATCAATATAATATTATTTTCAGCCATGACATTCTTTATAACGGTAAATAGTACAGTTGTCCTGAATGGACATCCCCATAGATTTTGACTAACTGTTCCTCATCATGTACATGACATGGTTCATGACAAGGAGCTCAGGGGGATCCCATTCAGGTCTTTGCAGAATTTCTGCACCAAAACAATCCACTGCCTGGATGCACCACAAAGCCTGTTGATCCCAGAATCAAAATGATTTCCTTAAGCACCCATGTGACGACATAGCACTGACTGTGTCTTAATTTTAAATTTGTTGTTAGTTGCGAAGTCGTGTCCGACCCATCGCGACCCCATGCACAATGTTCCTCCAGGCCTTCCTATACATTTAAAAAATATTTTTTAAATTTGTTTGCTTTATTTTTTTTTAAATATAAAGGTTGCTAACATGGCACTGTATGAAACAATTTATTCCAAAAGGATTTGGGTACAAGGTCTGCTTAAACACAATATTTGGTGGATGTTAAAATTGGTTTGCGTTCAATTTGTTCAATGAAAATTAAATGCTGATATGGTTTACCATTCTAGTGGACTCCTTGATACAGACGGCTCATTCCCAACCATTGATTTGTGCTTAAACAGATTGTAAGCGACCCTGAGTCTCCGGAGAAGGGCGGCATATAAATGGGATTAAAATAAAATAAATAAATAAAAACCAACACTACTTTCTTCCTCTGGTTTCCTTACCGACCACGATTCATAATCTCCTATAGATATCAGCTCCATATAATCTAACATTGAAAGGTCAGCTGGTCTTTCTGAATGTTTATTCTTTCCTGACCATTTCTTGCTTTCAGATTATTATATCTAAGCATTCCAGGAGGACAGAAGATCCATCCTGAGTCAAATAACTTTGCTTATTCGCTTTGGTGAATAGTAGCAGTCCAACACAGAACTGTTGTCTGTATTTTGGAAGGCATTCAGAGACCCAAGTTTTGCTTGAACTGAAAATAAAACCTGCCCTGTAAAACACGAGAAACTGGCCTCAGACCACACACACACACACACACACACACACATATACACACCACAGTAATTGCTGAACTCCGGCTCACTCCCTTCGTCATTCTCTCCACCTCCCCTCCTGCCACCATCCCTCCCTCCCTCCTTCTCCTCCAGAACAAGATGATGACTGACATTAAATCCTTTAAGCATTGGGCTACAATGAATGGCAAAAGGAGGTTTTCAGAGCTTAGGCGGCTGATTGTTAGCAATGAGCTGATGAAAAAATGGATTACTACAGTATGTGCTTGCCACGGTGAAGAGGAAAGTCACTAAAATCCTTTCCCCACCGCATGCTCTTTTTTCTTTTCCCAAAAGAAAAGGCAGCTGATCTGTATATTGTTGTCTTTTCAAGTATGCCTCCAACGCTAGAGGAGGGATTGAAGGGGAGCCCTGGGCACTTTTCTTGTGGTTATTTGTAAAGGCAACCTAGAAGAAATAAAAGTTTGAAAATGGCTTCACCTGGTACCCCATGCCTTTGTTTGGTAGCTTTAACAAAAAGCACTTTATTTTTGTACAATGTGATGTGCTTTCTAGTTTTATTCTTTCAAAGTAGTACTACTCATCTGTCATTTTGAGACACTGCTATTTTTTCCTTCTTGAAAAATTGTTATAATTTTGACAATACAAAAAGACAATACAGAAGACTTGAAGCATGTTTTACACTGGTGCAATCTCGACAGAGAATGAAGTGGCTGGACGGAGTCACTGAAGCAATCAGTGTGAGCTTAAATGGACTCCGGGGGATGGTAGAGGACAGGAAGGCCTGGAGAAACATTGTGCATGGGGTCGCGATGGGTCAGACACGACTTCGCAACTAATAACAACAACAATCTCGTGCTACCTTATTATAAGCTGCCTTCTCCAATTAAGGGGCTAAAATGTCTATCATCTATCTGGTTGTCTGTCTGGCTACATAAAACCTCAGTTCGCAACTGCAATCTGTTCCCGGACTTCGGTCATGAACCGATTTGTTCACATTCTGAAGTGACACTGTCTGTGCATGTGCAGTCAATTCTGCACATGCGCAGAAGGGGAAATTGGCCCAGAATCTTTCCATGCAGCGTTTGCTCTCCACCCAAGTTTTGAGTCATAAAGCGATTCAAAACTCAGGTGGAATTTTTGATCGGAATCCAACTTGGTCATGAACAGGAGCATTCGCGAACCGAGGTTCCACTATATTGTCTGTCTGTCTATTGATCCATCATCTATCTATCTATCTATCTATCTATCTATCTATCTATCTATCTATCTATCTATCTATTTACCCCACATAACCCTTCAGATCTCTCATAATTTTGCTACATTTCCTGTCAAAAAGGAATGATTGAAAATATATACACAAGGTGAATTATACTTAATCCCTTCATATAAAAACCTAAGTAATATGGGATTATTTATCCTATTTATACCTCACTTCTGTTATGTACTAAATATACATTTCATACATATTATACATTTTGATATATTACACTAGTTATCATTCTCTTCAACTTAACTGAAATCACCTATAGCTTTCATTTGGATACCTCCCTGAGTATATAACACATTGAGGGTGGGTTTCTACTGGTTTGGCCTGGTTCGGGTGAACTATTTGTTAAGGTTGGGCTAGTTCTAGCGAACCAGTTTGGTTAGTGTCTGAAAAAAAATTGGGAGGGCCCTCCCACTCACCCATGGGCTATAGCTACCTTTATTCACTCTGTTTTCAGCACAGCTGATCAGCCAGGCAGCGTGCCTCAGCTGTTTTTACACCTCCCTGAAGAGAGCCCCTGCAAAAAAATTGTTTTTCAATTTCTTTTTCTAAAAAACCAACCAAACCAGTTGTTAGACTGGTGGAAACCCACCCCTGAACACATTTTAAAAATATTCCAGATGTTGAATCACTTTGTTGTTGTTAGTTGCGAAGTCGTGTCTGACCCATCGCGACCCCATGCACAATGTTCCTCCAGGCCTTCCTGTCC
>JANHFR010005540.1:58322-72451 GCA_032468015.1 Mimophis mahfalensis
GGGAATAGCCAAGTTTTGTAAGTAGACTAGAAGCCCACAAACTTTCTTGTATTTAAGGGAATAAAAATGTTGTTAAAACGAATGCAGTTCTTCTTAGTACAAATAAATTATTACAGATGGGATCTGTAATTTGAAGGGGGGGGGGGACATTGCTAAATGTGCTTACAAAGCTGGTATTTGAAATACTTTTCTCAAAATTAACTGTTACGTTTCTGCCCAAAGGCTAAATAATAAAATTGTAAACAGAATATATTTCATACTAATGGCAGAATAAGCTTAAGCATTCATAAATTATCCTTGAAGTAGTATTTAGGGGGAAGGAGAAAAAAACCCCCTGCTAGCTATACAACCAACTACTATCTGTTATACAGGAATATTGAATTCAATTGAATTTGTCAAACATTCAAAGGAAGGCAGACAATCAAGCTAAAGATCTGTAGACTTCTCACAAATGACTAATAGCAAGAAATAAAGCTCAACACACTTCCAAACACTATCATAGAAGAATGAAAATGTTTGCTGATATTGGTTTTAATCAGGGCTTGAAAATCAGCAACTTTCAAAGCAACACTGATAGTTCAAAATGGGGTTGGGGGGGAATTGTGCAAACTGTCTGAATCTTTGCTAAAGTGTAATTATTTGAGATCTTGACATCTTGAATGTCAATGCCGTTCAAAAATTGTTTAATTTCTAGATGTTTATCTTACTGTAGCAAAACAGCTGAGCTCATGTATACAAAGCTGGAAATCTCAAACCAACTCTCCAAAAAGCCCCTGGTCTTGTCTCTTGCCTGGGGATTATGGCTTGGCTAGTTTTACTGCCACCATCTACCATCCAGAGGCACATCATTGGGCATTCTCCTTCAAATCCCAGTGTGAGATCAGGATCTTATAATTTGCTTTGTTTTTCCAGTTTTTAAAAGGTAAAAATGAAGGTTAAAAATGGAAGAATTGTTGTAATGCAACCTCCTGGCTGTATAGCTTGGTGTTTGTAACTTGAGGTTTCAACCAGCCCTGGCAAAATAAATCAATCTCACAGGACATAAACAAAACCAAATTTTACTTTTAAAAAGATATATGAAATCTACTTTTTAAAAATAAATATGCAAAGTATATGCAGTGAGCCAGGCGGGCATAAATAGAGGGTTGTTTGTTTGTTTTTTAGTTCAGCCTAAAGGCTGGAAAGCAAAGCTGAGTTATTCATTTAATATCTTAATTTATAAATAAGAACAAGAGTCAATAAAGCTTAATTAGCATCACACAGAAAAATCAATCAATCTGATGCAAAATTATGGATTGATTTTTTACCATTTCTAAAAGGTTAATTTTTTTTCTGAAGAAAAATTACTCTGCTCCATTTGTCTGAACTTTCTCCAGCTTTCTGGGAAATCCAACTTAAGCAGAGGCTGCTGAGGAGATGGTAAGCCTCCTTGTCATGTCCACCCTTTTTCCCCTGCTTTCTCTTTGGTTCAACAATACTTTTATCTGTAAAAAAAAATTATATCCATAACAGGGAGTTGTTAGATATCTCTCTGTATCTGTCTGTGACAAAGAATATCTCTCCCCCACTGTTATTCACTGTTACTGTGAACTCGGGAAGTTTGAGCATCTGAGATTCCTTGAGCCTGTCCACTGTCTAGGAAATAACATTCACAACTGTTACAATGATTTTGTGTATGTATGTATGTATGTATGTATGTATGTATGTATGTATGTATACTGGATTGTTCATAAAATTAATACTCCACTTCTTTCTTTTCTTTATATACTAATTAATTATACATTTATTTATTTAACATGTATCCTACCTTTTGTCTAGAAATGCAAACACCTTTCATCAAGAATTCCTTTCATATGAATCCCTAGAGGCGAGACTGAAACAACCGCAAGTCAACTTCTGTGACTGAGGTAACATACAATGTAAGAAATACAAATCCAATTCATTTCTCACTTCACTCTCTTGGCTTTTTCCTCACAGTTTTCCTATGAATAGATGTTTTTATTTTTTAGTCACCTTCCTGGCCCTCTTTGGAAAAACATTACAAACTGAAATCTGTAATTCTTATAAACAGAAAGTGAACTGACTCAAAATTCTTCTAGCATCACTCCAATAAATTGTTGAAGCAATAAATAAATAAATAATAAAAAAAAAAGAAATACATCAAACATTTCTGGGAGTTTTGAAAATAAAATCTGAATTAAAACCACACGTTTTTATTAGCAATGATTCCACAGTATAAATTAAGTGTCACAATTTACTGAAATATATGCTGACAGTGACAAATGTTCATTTGACATATTACTGAAAAAATAAATCTGGCAATGATAGAAAAGTGGGAGACCAAAAACAGAGAATATATGGCAATAGAGAAATTGACTGTATATATTTACAAAGGGAAATCTAGGCAAAGTCAAAAAGGAATAGCTACTTACATGTAACGTATTATTACTTACTTATTAAACAACTTTATATGGCTGCCCAAGTCATATAAAGAGATTTACATTAAAAATTCACAATGTAAGAATCCATATACACCCTCCATCCCCAACAGTGGCAATCATACAATCACACAAGCTGTCAGGCATGAAAAATCAGGTCCACACACAAAGGTTCTAAATTATTGATATGTTGCTAAAGCCTAAGCACCAGAATCTTTTCAAACTAGTAATGTGCACCTGAAAAAATTAGGTAAGTGTCAATGATATCCAGGGGGAAGTTGAACTTCATTTTCTTGTGGCTATGTAAGAATTCCAAGCTGATGCCTCATTTAACTCCTACCCCTGGCTCTGCCAGTCTCTCTCCTACTCCAGCCATTTGATTAGCTTCATATCACCTTCTAGAGATCCCCAGGCCTGCTGACAGAACCATGTCTTCAGGGCCTTCCAGAAAACTATCATGGTGAGGATCACTCTTATCTACTGGGAAATGGTATTTCAAAGTGGGGGGAACAACCACAGAGAAGGCCCTATTCAAATAATCCCACCACCGGTTCGCCAAAATAAGAGCTGATGCATGCACAGGGAACACACTGTTCCCATCCATTTCTGTTTCCTGGAGCAGCGGCAGATGCTTTTCAGCTCAGCTGCTCTTGCTGGGAGAGTCAGTTACAATTTAGGAACTGTCAGCCACCACTTTGGGTCTTCTAAGAGCTATCCGGAAAGCGCTGCCTGCAGCTGAGAGAGACAAGAAGCGGCGGTTGATAGTTACTAAATTGTAATCTACTCTCCCAGCAAGAGTAGCTGAGCCCAGAGAAGCAGCTGCCACTGCTCCGGAGAGCAGAAATGGATGGAAACAGCGTGTTCCCTTTGCAGTGAAAGCTGGAGCTCAGCTGTGGCTACTAGTTTTGCCGTGATAAATCAGCTGAAGTAAAAAAAGGAAAGGATGGGGAGGGGCAGGTGGGAGGGGCCAGCCAGGGGTGATATTTGCTGGTTCAGCGAACCACCTTAAATTATCACCTGTTTGCCTGAACCGGGTCGAACCGGCAGAATATCACCACTGGCCCTATTCCTTTGTTCCACCAGATGTACATCCTTTGGATGCAAGAACATACTTTACCTTCCCATTCTGGAGGTGAGTATATGCAATTTTATCCAGCAAGATCTAAACTAAGAGATTTAAATAAAACTTTTGAATAATAAAGAAATTAGTTTAACAATAACTCAAAAAAATTATTATACCTATTCGTTGTACCTAATAGATATAATTATTATTTTATTACACACTCCAGAAAAGCTCAAGTTTATATGACAAAAACTTTTGAGAGCCTTATGTGGTTACTACTTTTTTTTTTCTGTCTCTCTTTGAAACCATGCTTTTTCATTGTTGTGAATCAAAAAATTCAATGGAAATTGGTGGGTTTTTCTCCCATATTCAGCATTCTCGCTGAACAAAACTCCAGGAGAGATGATCAGTACTCAAACCTAATGCAGCTAACAAAACCTTTTGTTTATATGACCAATAAAAAGTATCTTGGTAATACAAAACTCAAGAGCCACAATAAGTTCTTAATAACCCTAATTTTTTAATGTACAGTATTCTGCAGAATAATTAAGACCTGCACTGGGCAGAAAAAGGGGTTTTTTCCTCTTTTACACCACATCGCAATAACATAAAGAAGGGTTTACCATTAATCCAGGTTTTACTACAAGGCAGCCTGTTATTTCTCTATCAAACTTTGTCAAGAGTGCCAAGTGTCTGTCATCCAATTCAAGGGATTAAGTCTTCTTTTATAGTGTGATACTTGTACCAATTTATAAAAATACAGATATAGTTTCTTAGCACTGATCACTGTCTATATTTTGAACTAGGTTCATGCCGCAAAAGTTGAATATGACAGCTGGCAGGAAGTTGAGGGGAAAATACATCCCCTTTTCAGTCACCACATTTCAGTTGCCATAGTGATTAATCCTCAATTCAATGGGTATCTTTGTATATTTCTTTTCAGTGAAACTTTAAGTAAACTTGTTGAAAACAAGCAATTGACAGGAAAAAAAGGGGGTCTATATAACCAAGGGGCAGAGTATATATTTTGTGACCGTGCAATAAAACAACAAATTAGCTAATCAATTATATGGTATCTCTGCTCATATAGATATTACATTGGGCTAAATAATTTCTTTTCTTTTCTTTTTTTAACCAAGACTATATCTGTTTTATATAATCTCATGTTTGGGAGCCTAAATATAGGATTACCAGATTTCAACTGCAAAAATCTGGTTAAATTACAGGTCTTCTGTTTGTTGCCATCTACTGCTTATCCAGATTTCTGCAGTCCCGATCCAGTAGCCACCAAGCAAGGCAAATCTATATCTCCTTGTAGTTTTGCATTACGTTACAGGCTTTTGAGTGTGGATTGATTGATTGATTGATTGATTTGCATTTATATACCGCCCTTTTCCAAAATGGACTCAGGGCGGTGTGCAGGGCATTAAAAACCAGAGAATATAAAAGTTAAAATAAATTAAATTCGACACGCCCAGACATACACAATAAAAATAAAATAAAATCCCCTTTATGTTATGTATGATTATGTTACAGACTTTTAAGGCTATGCATCTTATCCTTGGTTAGGATTTTTTTATTTTAGCTCCCTTTGCAAAGCATGTCAAAGTATCAACTCTCATCTGCAGACATCTACTAATGGAAAATAAGAATAATAGATCCTTTTTTATACAAAGGGGCTAATGGCAGGTGCTCCTAAACCTGCAAAAATGAAGCACTGCTTCTCACTCTGTATGTAAAACTAAGCATCCAGAAATATGAATCTTGTTTCTCTCTTGACTGACACATTGTTCTCCAGTCAGGAAATGTCAATATGGCAATGGTGAATGTAGGTGTCCATTTCTAACCATGTTAATATGAAATCGCCACCATTTTGTCACTTACCCCTTCTTTCTAGTGCAGCCCTCTATTAGGCTCTCAACAGCATTTCCTAATTTCCTATCACTTTTACCAAATTCTCCTGGAGGCTTTGTCAATCTACCAGAAGGACATGATAAGGCTATGGAATTTTCTCATATTCCCAAAACTTTGGAAAAAATCTTCCATTCCTAATTATATTACTAGAACCTGTTCCTTTAGCCCTCAGACTCATTTCCTGAATATATCACTTTTGACACTGAAAATCTACCCTTACCTGTTCAGTGAAAATTGATACCAGAAATTATTTCAGTTTTCTCTATGAGCTCTCATTTTCTACTAATATTCATTTTAATATCCCCAGTGCACACTACTCAAAAATATATACTGTATATTAACATTATGATTAGTAATATGAACCTCTATCGGTTTGTATCCTTTGTTATTTTGTATTTTTTTTGTGAAAATCTGGGAATCACATTTAATCATTTCCTTAGGTAGCCTTATTTTCTCAATTAGTTCCCCTCAATATTACTGGTTAACTATGCCTGTGAACCTCTTAGCCTTGATAATTCTTTCCTGATATTCTATTTATCAAAGTTTCTTTTTTAAAAAAGAATTGGGATCTTCCAGAAAGTAACAACCTTCCCTTTTCAAATTCCCACATACAAGTTCCCACCATTTTAAAAAAGTATTATTTTAACTCAAATACAACTATGCTAATCTCTTGTGGCAGTTAAATATAATAAAAATCTTATAGCGCTGTGCTTATCTTTCTTATCATTTAACTAACATACTACGTTTTAGGCATTGCTTGGTATTCAGTCTACTCTTGCTTCCCTTCTGGTTGGTTCCATGACTAGGATATAATCACTTAAAATCTTTTTAAAAATTAAACCTCTTTGTAATGGTGGTTTCTGTGATGTTGATTAAAATCACATATCACTACAATTACCTCCCCTCTGGAAACCTCCCTCATTGCCATATCCATTTCAAAATCACTCATTTTCAGTGAGGAAGTAAACAATGCACCAACAAGTAAACAGAGAAGACATGAAAATTAGCCTTACACATAAAGATATAGAATTAAAGATTGTAAAGAGATTATTAGGTTTGCTAAAGTAGGAGGCAAAGATGGTAAATAAAATCACCAAGTAATTTTTTCCACCAAGATTGAGGTTTCATTTCCAGTAAAGAACTCCCACTCAATAAATATAGAAAAACATAAAACGTGAGACATGGATCTCATTCCATAAATGGAAAGGAGTGGGAGACAGATATTCCTTTAACAAAACATGATTCCTACCAATCACTGTGATTCTGCAAACTGCTTCTCATCTAAGTCCAACATGATTATAGCCTCACAAACAAGAACCACCAGAATGAAACAACAATTACAAAATGCTACAACACAGATTCAAATATTTCCCATACTGGTGAAGTGAGTAAACTAGAACACAAGGGAAGATGGAAAAGTAGGAATCAACACAAAGGGAAAATCTCAAGGGCACAATAAGGATTGTGGAGGCAAAGAAGCATGCGAGCCAGACTATGAACCAAAAAATAGGCTTCTTGCTTTATCTGCTTTGATAGCTTTTGCGAATCTCCATGTGTTGTAGGGTTTTATTCTCTATTAGAGAATATATTTTATTTTTATTTTTTTTACTACAAATCTACTCCCCAACTGTAGACTCAAATACTGATGAATTTGAACTTTTTTACAGTGAGCTTCAAGGCGCTCTCAAGTCAATACCAAAAAAGGATCTTTTATATATTATGGGTGATTTCAATGCAAAGCTAGGACAAGGAGAAGTTGCAAGAATAGTAGACAAGTTTGGAGCTAGGTGAACATTATAAACCCAGCAATCCCCTAGTGCAATTTTGCCAGGAAAATCATCTCAACATATTGAACGTCTGGTTTATACAACAAAAGTGACACATGGGCAGCACCAAATAGACAACATTGAAATCAGATAGGCTTCATTGTACACTAACAACACTGGAAAGGTTCAACTGCATCTGTTAAGACACTTCCTAATTATGAGTATAGCTCTGACCATTAGCTATCAATGGCTATCTGAAGCTCAAACTGTGCAAAGTGAAGATAACCTCCAAAAATTCAATGTGAACAACATCTCTCCTGTGTATGTAATAGAAGTTAAGAATAGGTTTAAGCTTCCGAATTTAGAAGGACATGACCCAAATAAACAGTGATGAGAGATCCAAGATAACATCATGGAAATTGCTGGAAAGTATGTGGCGCGCCAAAAACCAAAGAGAATAAACAAGTGGCTATCTGATGACACCATCAAAATAGCTGATCAGTGAAGGGCAGCCAAAGCCAAAGATAATAAGAACAAAGTTAAAAAGCTGAATGTAATTTTCCAACATGAAGCCATTAAAGACAAAAATAGGCTGTGGGAGGAGCAATGTCAACATCTGGAAGAAGCTAATAGGAAAAGACATACTAAGGTCATACTCGCTGTAGTAAAAAAGATGCAATTCAGCTTTTCAGCATGACAAGGAACTGTTAAAGACCACAACGGAAATCTACCAAGTGACCAGCAGAAAATCAAGGACAGTTGAAAAGAATATACAGCAGTTTGACTTACCTTTATGATGATGATGACAGCCCCATTAATAAAGAATCAAACATCTTGAAAGAAGAAGTAGAATGGGTCATAGGGAAATTGCCAAACTGGAAAGCCCCAAATATTGATGGAATACCTGCAGAATTACTAAGACTAGTGCCGCTTAATATTATCATTCCCCTGTGTCAATTCCCTGTCAATATGGACTACATGTCAATGGCATCAGGGCTGGAAAAGATCTGGTTATAATCCATTAATAAAGAAAGGTGATGCCAGAGATTGCTCCAACTATTGCATGTCTGTATTGATTTCTCATGCAAGAAAGATTGTTAAAAATCATTAAACAGAAGCTACAGAAGTCATTGATCAAGAGTTATCTGATATACAAGCTGGCTTTAGAATGGGCTCAGCATTCACGATCACATTGCCAATGTTAGATGGCTTATAGAAAAGGCATGTGAGTATCAAAAGGATCTTACACATGCTTTATTGATTACAGAAAAGCTTTTGACTGTGTAGAACAAAATAAGCTATGGACAGTTTTGCATGATCTTGATATCCCTACCTGCCTGATCAGACTCATCAGATCACCGTACACTGATCAGGAGGCAACAGAGAGAGCACTTTATAGGGACTCCAATCCTGGAATCATTCAACAATTTAGTACTCTGAGTCTTGCCTATACGGGAGGCCTTGAAATCAAATCAAATTCTAATTTAAAGTCAGCAAAGGCCACATCAAGAAGACTCTGAATCTTTCACTATCTTGAATTTCATTTAATGCTAATCAGTGCAGAGCTTTCCAAACTACATTTTCCAAATCTAGGTTTTTACTATGCCTGTAATTTTGTTACTTCAAGACAGAATGTAATGAAATTCACAGCATTAACAGCCCCTATAGTGGCATATATCTATGCTGGGCTTTTTCTTTCTTTCTTTTTTTTTTGTTGTTGTTGTTGTTGATGTTGTTGTTGCAAAGAGAAAGGGGAAATCTCCCTGTCACTGAAGGACTGATAATATTTTCTAGATTATTTCATTCTATCTCAAGACACAGGATTTCACTGGATTCTCTATTGATTTTCCTTCCTTTCTCCAATAAAGTTTACAACTTTTCAGGGGAGAGAAGCTTCAAAAAATTAATTGACATCACAATGTTTGTAATGAGGCAATTACCAATATCACCAGTAGACAGACTTTATATAATGTCTTAGTGAGACATGAAAGCAGAGAAATGAAGAAGACAGAAGGGGTTTTGAAGGAAAGGACTGTAAGCCGTAGACTAAGGAACCAAATACAATATAACAGGCTTGTCAAGTTTATACAATAGGACAGCTGATACAAATTTAAGAATCACATATGACATTCATCAAAAAACCAAAAAAGATTTCTGTTATAACTGTAACCTTTTAACTCACAAGACCTGAGGTTGTACTTACGATGAAAAGATGGAGAGAAGGGGAAATTACAGAAAAAACATACCGATTTAAGCTTCTGATTTAACATGTGAAATAAACATGTGGAGGTTCCCTTCTGATTTTTTTTTAAACTGCAGCAAAAGGATATATGCCATATCCTTGGCATACCTGACATATACTGTTAAGTATTTCTCAGTGAAACTTCCATAATAATTTTCTCATGCCCTCAGTACAGAAATAGCAATATTCACTTTGTTAAGAGTCTGCTGTAGGCACCATTTTCCAGTAACTGTGCCTTTGATCGCTCATGGTGGCCAACAATGAAAAGCCATATTTAAAAAGGAAAATACTGAGGTTAAAGAACAACAATAGCAAACACACTTCTCAGTTCCTGTTCTTTACCTTGGCTCTGCATACTGCTAAGTTTGCTGGGAGCTGGGAAAATTGTTGTAGTTCAAAAACATCACGGACTGCCCAATGACTCATTTTATTTTCAGCTTTGCTTGGGCCAACCACATGTTGGTTTGAATGAACATATGGAACTTCAGCAACATTATCTGATAATTGAAACAGAATACAGAAATTATTGGTTTAAGATTGCAATACGATTGACTTGTTAGATGGATGTTCGATTAAAATTAAATTCCTTACAAAATCTCAAGGTTAATTTTCATTACTATGGATTCAGAAATTCTGAAGATCCTAGTTAGCTAATGGTACATTTTAATCTCTTCACTAAATATTTAGCAATTTGAAAAAAATGTAGACTTTATCTTTTATTAGTAAAGAAAAATGTTTTGTTTCCCTTGTAGTGAGCTTAATTTATAATAATTTCTGGGACAATACAGTAGGATGGAAGGCTGAGACAACCTGAGTCAAAATGGTAATTTTCTAGAAACAAATCCTTTGTGAAATAAATATAATTACCAAAAAGTCCATCCAATGATCCTATTTTTTGTCCTTGGCCCAAGGATGACTCTTTGCTTAGAGAAGACTGCCATCTGCTATAATTACTGTGTGTTCTCAATGTCATAGAAGGATAATTGAGATTTGGTGAGAATCTGGACATCATTTGAATTCCACTCCTCCTGCCCTTTAGCATTAGTTTTTTTGTACTAGCGTTAACCTTCTTAACTGGAAAATGTTCTTCTTCTGATGAATATTCCTCTATAGTCTGAGAATCAGCATTGCTTTCTTTCCTACTTAGAGTGCTTCTATGAGCAACTATTTTAGAAGATTTATTTATTTCCTTGCTCTGGAATCGTTTTTGTTTCAAAGTACTCGTTAATTTCTGCTTTCCTGAAATGGACATCTCAATATCTTCAGATTCGTCACTCACATCGCTTACTTCATTCCTAGCTGTTATCTTTCGGATGTTTTCAAATGGTTTTATTTTACTGAAAGGCAGAACGTTCACATAACTCTCCTTGGAAGTCAAATGTTTTTGCAATGGTGTAAGTAAATGCATTTTTTCTGCAGCTAACATGTCACAGTTTCTGTCTGTCTCTTGAAATATTTTAATAGATTCTTGACCATTAGGAAATTGGGAAGGAAAGATAATATCATTTTCACTTGAGCTGTCTTCAGTGTCCATAACTATTCCATCTTTATTTGAATTATATATGTTTTTACATTGATCTTTTTCTTCCTCAGAGCATGGTAAAACAGGATACACCCTATTTGCTATTTCACCATGTTTTTCTTGTCTCTTCGTACTCATTGTTGACAGCAAGGTTTTCTTACATCCTGAAATGTTCCTGCCTTCAATTTTCACAGAACCATCATTCTGGGCCTTTTCTTCGGATTTCTCCCTCATAAATCTGTGACCAGCATTTTCATCAATAGACATCCTGATGCAACCGCCATCCTCGACTGTTCTAGTTTTCTTTTCTAGAAGTTTAGGAAATCCACACTGCTGTAAACTGAGTTGTCCCTCTGCAACTTTGTCATGTTTTGCTTTGTAATTTCTCTTTCTTTTTGCCTGGACTTTAGACTTTTTCTCATGCTCCTCATCACTGAAGTCACTGGAACAACCGACTCCTTCCTTTTCTAGTGGTTTTGTATCTTGATCTTCATAAGCGCACTCTGTCTCCTGTATAAAAGAAGCCACTAGTTTAAAATGTTTCATTAAATATCACTCGTAATAATCAGCCCTTAAAAACTACATAGCTGTCATAAAAGTAATTATCAGTGTTTAAAAGCCATATTATGATTTTTAATATAAGGTGAGGTATACTCTGGCTATCAGTTCTTGTGCCAGTTTTGTAGATCAGTGATGAAGAGGAGTTATTTTCCTAATTTCTCTTCAAGAGTTGGGAGATACAGTGAAATATGTTTCAGAGGGAGATGGAGAGAAAAGTGACAGTATCAAGAACAGACTTCTCTCATTTTCTTTGGCTCGATGTCTTGTGTCCATTGGCTATGCCTGCATTCAGCCTGCACTTATATTAAGCAGGCATGGACTGTTGTGGAAAAGAAAATCCTTAGAAACTATTCAAATTCTTGGGATGACTATGTAACAGTAAAAAGCTACCTATTATTTATTTACTAAGAGGAAAATCTTCATCATAGCTTCCATTGTCTAATCTTTCAAGATATTTTTCTTTTTTGTTTTTGTGCAAAATAACAAAATATAAATAATTCCCTTGACTCCAAATATAAACAATATAAAGGGAGTTACTTCAGATAAACTTTGCAAATGTTCTCATGGTACAGCTGTTGAAAGTTATTCTTTTCTAATAGGAATCATATACCAGACTCTCTATATTTCATGGAATTACTTGTGCAACTTGCTGCCAATATATCATTATGAATGCTCACTTCTATTTCTAGACTGAACATTCTGAATTCTAAATTTTAGTAGAGGAGGAAAATGTTCTCCTGCTCTTGAACTGAAATGCAATAATGATATTAAGACAGCAAAAGAAAAAAGACAAATGCACAGTTGATTACACTAGCTCCATAGTTACATCAAAAGCTTCACCCTTTGTTATTGAACCATCTTAACTGGTCGTACATTAATAAATCTTTTGTTATGAGATGTCTCTGTGTTAGCTAGTACTGCTTAAGCTATACTCTGCAGTGCCATGTAACACTGATCATATCTATTCAGCTTTACCTTTTCATGCACCAGATTCAAAGGAACTGGAAAATAAACTTTGTATATTATAATGCAAGCAAAAAGCATTGAATTCAAAATATCAATGGTCTTACATTCCTAATATTTCTTTCTAATTCTTCCTGTTTTCTTCAGATTTTATCTGTAGAAGGAAATGTTATAAATCACATTTACAAAAACATTACACAACATGTTTCATGATATTATTATTTATTATTTCTACCTCACGAGGCCGGGATCCCTCTTTCAACCACGTAGCAGCTGTCATGACACCAGCTTCTACTTGGCCTTCTCTCTATAAAACAGCAAAACAATTTTAAATAAGTCAATCCATGAGTTGGTCTACAAATTCTGATTGTCACTAAATTGTGTACTAATAGTATAAACATTCTGACTTCTATTTACTATGTAAGAAATCTGATTTCAATTTGTGCTCAAGGAATGGGAATAGGGAATATCAATTGGCACATTTCCTAAAGTCTGAAAAGACTGTCAAAGTACCAGTAAGGGAACTTCCTAAGTTTTCTAATGTCAATGTGTGATGTAAAAATAAATTCCCGCAGTCCTAATGATTATAACCCACCCAAAATAGAAGTCTGCCAGAAATAAAACGAAGGGATATGTAATACAATGTCCCAGAAGAGAGAGGCTGATAGTGTGGCTGACATCCTGGGCAAGAAAATAAACAAATCACAAAGATGAAGATAAAGGAAAGAATTATGTATTCACATTTCCCAGTAGGGTAAACCTGTACACAGTTAAAATAAAGTGAATGGGAAAAATGCTACTGTGATAAACTGGACTATTTTCATGCAATGAGAATTTCTGGTTTTATCATAGTGAATATTCTTTTGAATTTTCTAATGAATTATTATTCAGCGACATAAAAAACTAATAGGGTGGGTAAATCAAAATATTCAGAAAGCCCAAATAAATGCACAGCACCTCTAGAATCTCTTTGGTAAGACAGGATCCATGGTCTTGAAGCCTGAAAAGATTACGAATCCCAAAAAGTTCTCCTTGATGCTCTCTGGATCCTTGAACTGCCTTGAAATATCGCTTGGCATTTTTACTTCCAATCGCTACACAATGCAGTTGCTAAAACAGAGCAACACACACGTTTCAAATGCACATGCCAGTAACATAGCAAAATTTCCAAACATGCATAGTATCGAAATAGGTTTTTTAAAAGCAAGCAGAAGGAAACAATATATTTTTATTTTCCCCGGCAGGTGCTATTATTGTTCTGACTCATTAACATACAGCCCAGCACAAGTGTGATCTTTCCTATTATTTCGAATAACATATGAAATTAATAAATCTATTAAAAACTTGTTACAAAGACATACTGTTCAGGGCATCATCATTATCATCATCATCATCACCATCTTCATCCCTGTAATATTTTATTAGCTAGACTAGCAAATGATATTACCAGTACTAGATAAAGCTCACCTGCTTACTGTCAAGTAAGTATTATTTATGCTAGGTCACAGGCCATGAAATTGGTCCCAATCTATTTCTATAAAACAGAAGTGTGGGTGTGTGGGTATGTCCTGAATAGGCTCTTAAACCCCTACACTGATCTGCCCCAAACTTGCCAGGCACATACCTCGCACTCTGGAAACAAACACTGGAGGGGGGGGGG
>JANHFR010005541.1:34011-47058 GCA_032468015.1 Mimophis mahfalensis
ATTTGTGCTTAACAGATTGTAAGCCGCCCTGAGTCTCCGGAGAAGGGCGGCATATAAATGGGATTAAAAATAAAAAAAAATTTTAAAAAAAATACTGCCTCTGTGCACCCCACATGCGTGATCCCTGCAGCCTCAAATAGCTGATGGTCAGAAGGCCGATTCTACTGACAATTAGCTGTTTGTGCTAATCAGGCTGTGCTGAAGCTGAAACAGGCTGCTGTTTGTTGCAAGGAGGCAAATTGCTTGGAGGCAGAGACCAAAGGGTGGGGGGCAGCGGGTGGGTGGGGCTTTGGCAACATTGACTCTATAAGACCCACCCTAATTTTCAGCCTCTTTTGGGGGCAGGGAAAGTGTGTCTTATGCTCCAAAAAATATGGGTAACTCTGGAGAAAACACCTTTGTATGAAAGCTTTTCTTTAAAAATAATGTAACTATTGTGATTACCAAATTGTTTTATATAGTAGAAACCATCATGATATTTATTATTGATTTCTTTCACTTAGTATACTGAACAGAATAAGTTACTTTCCTTACTTTATCATTATTCTATGCATAGATGATTCTGGAATATATATAGGTTTATTTATATTTATGCTTCTGCACATGGATAGAAATCTCTTCCATCTTCCAGAGGGCTAAAGGCAATGAGTCACACTGTATTTTCCTTGGCAGCACATTTGTTCATAAAGGATCAAAGCAACCTCACTTTATTTTTAGTAATAATAAAAAGGTGGCACACCAGGTACACACAAAAACTTGTTCTGTTGAACTTCGGCTTATTAATAAGGATTTTACTACTGAGTAAACTTGAGTTGAAATTTGGCTGGTTGTAAGATATTCTGGGACTTTGTCCATACATGTTAGCCAGACAAATAACTAAATGCCCATTTTTTTTCAATGGACTGGAAAAGAGGGAAAAGAAAGCTCCTTTAATAATTGGATATGGGGGAAGAGCCATTGGAATTCTTGTTGGTACAATCTGGAGATGCTACCGTATCTTTGAATTTGGAAAAAAAAAAAAGAACCGATCATAGATATATCAAAGCCTTATAAATGATGCCTGCTGATGATTTTTTTTATCCAGTACGATATATTAATGTCCTTATTTCACCAAATATGAATGGGTTGCTGGTTTACCAGGGAATGCCTTCATCTCCAGTTCTTGGGCAGTACTTGCAAAATCCCACCAGATTCCACCAGACCAACAGTATGCTTAAAGAAAGCTAAGCAGCTAAAGAGAGAATGATAAATATATTCCAATGACAGTTCCTGCAGTATGCTATTAGGTAAAGGTAAAGGTAAAGGTTCCCCTCACACATACGTGCTAGTCATTCCCAACTCTAGGGGGCTGTGCTCATCTCTATTTTAAAGCTGCAGAGCCAGCGCTGTCTGAAGATATCTCTGTGGTCATGTGGCCGGCATGACTAAACACCAAATGCTGTTATCTTCCCACCAAAGGTGGTCCCTATTTTTTGACTTGCATTTTTACATGCTTTCGAACTGCTAGGTTAGCAAAAGCTGGCACAAGTAAAGAGAGCTTACTCCATTACGCAGCGCTCGGGATTTGAACCACCGAACTGCCAACCTTTCTGATCAACAAGCTCAGCATCTTAGCCACTGAGCCACTGTGTTCCTTAGTATGCTACTAGAAAAGCTATAGTAGGGCTAGGGAGCACATGGTTGACATTCCATGTGTTAGGGAGCACAGCTTTGCCTTGCATTCCATCTATACTAGTTGTGTATCCTACCACACCTGCTAAGAAACACTAATCTATAGGACATAATTTACTTCTTATGCACTTTCCTCTTATTTTGTGCAGTGTATCCGTCGTCGTACTTAAATGAAGGGCTATACTAAGATGCGATGTTTTAAAAAACTATAATGGACTGGTCAAAAACCTCTTTAACTCTTTGAGATCAAAATGGGTTCTTTTGACTTCACTAGGAGTATTCCAACCTTCAATTTCTTACTCAGAAGTTTCCCAAGCTGACAAAAATGGCTGTTTTCAGCTTGGAGCCCTCCTGCTGAGATGAGAAAATGCCATTTCAAACTGGAAACAGCCATTTCCATTTTATTTTGAGTTTGCTTATTTAAAGTCCCACATACCTACTGTATCATAAGATGGACAAACTGGGTCTGCTTGGTTTGCAAAATTTATGAAATGTTTCTTCAAACTACTTTTTGTTGGCAGTAATGATGAAAATAAAGTGGCCTTCACTAATACCAATAGCACATTGTTTTCGATATTTTTTTTGAAAAAGCTCTCATCTGATTCCAACTTAAGACATAATAAGTGAGCTCATACGTTGGGCAAAACAACAACAACATGGTTTAATAATATGTATGGACAAAATGAAAATGCTGGGAAATCCCAGTGTATCTTATACCTTTAGACCTTTTTGATGGCACAGTGGTTAGAATGCAGTATTGCAGACTAATTTTGCTGACTGATAGAAGTTCAGTTCTCACCAGCTAAAGGCTTACTTAGCCTTTCTTCCCTCTGAGGTCGGTAAAATGAGGACCCAGATTGGGGATAATATGCTGACTCTGTACTGTAAACTGCTTAGAGACAGCTGTAAAGCACTGTGAAGTGGTATATATGTCTAAGTGCTATTGCTATTTGCTGAAAATGAAAGCATATATAGATGAAAAAACAATCAAAGCAAAAAACCCCATACTTTTATTTTGTTTTCTTAGCTTGGGAAAATTCTTCGGAGTCCATTTATGAAATTTGTGGCACATGCGGCCTCCTTCATTATTTTCTTGGGACTACTAGTATTTAATGCTTCAGATAGATTTGAAGGCATCTCAGTATTACCAAATGAAACAGTTATTGATTACCCAAAACAGATTTTTCGAGTTAAGACAACTCAGTTCACTTGGACAGAGATGCTGATCATGATATGGGTGCTTGGTATGTATATATTTTATTACTTCCTTATTGCAGTGTGTATATTTTTAGATATCTCTGCATGATGCTATAATGATAAATACATCTCAGCAGATTTTTAGAATAGGGGTTCCCAATCCCTCCTTGTTCGGGATCGCTACTGGGCCATGGCCTTTTTGCAGCCGGGCCACGGGCTAGTGCAGATGCGTACATGCACAGCTTGACTCGCATGAATGGTAGGCTGGCACACACATGAATGCAGCTTGATTCATGTGAGCAGTGGGCCACTGGGCATGCACACACATCTCAACTTGCAGTCGAGCTGCGCATGTGCGTGCCAGCCCATCACTTGTGTGACTCAAGCTGCATGCACACACACACACACATGCACACTGGCCCACCACTCACGTGCATCTTTTCTCCTCCCTGCTACCCAGCTGGGGCACCAAGCAGCAAAGATTGGGGACCACTGTTCTAGAACATATGGAATTGTTAATATAAATAGCATACAACAAAAGAAATCATGATTCAGATTACATATGTTCAAATCCAAGAATTTCTCAATGTTGACTCTGGCTGTTTTGACAGTTTTAGAAGTTGTTTGTCTTTACCTTTTTGAGGGTTGAGTCATCCAGAATGCTCAACTAAATAGCTTGTAATACTCAATGCAAAGTAGAAACTCTAAACTGAAGACTATGTTGGAAACCATGACAACAATAGTATGTTGAGAAACACTGCTGTACGGTACAGTGGCCCCCACATATTCATCATTAAGTTTTTAGGTAACTGATATTACAGTGGATTTAGCTTAATACTGAAGGACATTTTACTGTATTTCTTTAATAGTGTGGATGCTGCTACTATATAATCCAGTGGTTCTCAACCTGTGGGTCGGGACCCCTTTGGGGGTCAAACGACCCTTTCCCAGGGGTCGCCTAAGACCATCGGAAAACACATATTTCAATACAAATACAGTTGTATGTGAAAACAATTTTATGGTTGGGGATCACCACAAAATGAGGAACTGTATTAAAGGGTCGCGTCATTAGGAAGGTTGAGAACCACTGATATAATCCAATTCCACCTTTTTATTATGTAAGAAACTGCATGAGTACCATTTGTAATAGCATGCACTGGCATATTATACAATGTGAATAGGCCTGAAAACATCTGCATCATTCTGACTTATGTATGCCTTTTGTTTCTGCTCTAAAAGTATAGTCATATGCAGGTGTATTAAAAAAAAGACTCAAATTAGGCACGTGACCTAATCACCAGTTGGTATATTTGGGTTGTATCCTTAATTAGCTGGGGTTAGGGCTCATCAGTTTGACTCTGTCGGGCCACTGCTTCAGCGGCTACACTGGCTGCCCATTCATTTGTGGGCTGAATTCAAAGTGCTGGTCTTGACCTTTAAAGCCCTAAACGGCTCAGGTCCGGTGTACCTGAGGGACCACCTCCTCCCATACAATCCAACCCATCACCTAAGGTCATCAGAGGGGCCTTGTTGACGGCGCTGCTGCCCAGGGAGGTGAGAGGTGCAGTGGCCAGGAACAGGGCCTTCTCAGTGATGGCACCTCGACTTTGGAACTCCCTCCCCCTAGAACTTAGGAAAGCTCCTTCAATACAGAGCTTCAGCTGAACTTTAAAAGGCTTTTAATTGAGGAAGATGCTGGGGGCCTATTGCTGTACTAATTTATGTCTTTAATGGGTTTGTATTTTTAACTATAGTTTAATTTTAATTTTTTAATTTAATATTTTCTTAACCTTGTTTATTGTTATGTGGTTTCAATGGTATTTTTCTCATTTTGAAATGCTGTTAGCCGCCTTGTGTTCCCTTTTCTTAGGGAAGAAAGGCGGGATGTAAATTGAATAAATAAATAAATTACATTTAGCTGGATTTCATTGCATTTCTTTTTCAGGTATGATGTGGTCTGAGTGTAAAGAGCTCTGGCTAGAAGGACCCCGTGAATATATTCTGCAGCTTTGGAATGTTCTTGATTTTGGAATGTTATCTATATTTATTGCTGCTTTCACAGCTAGATTGTTGGCCTTTTTACAAGCTACAAAAGCACAAAACTATGTGGACAAATATATCCAGGAGACAGATCTCTCTGTGGTCACACTTCCACCAGATATAGAGTATTTTACTTATGGTAAGTTGAAAAATGTTGCCATGCCTCTGGCATATTAACATGGCTAATATTCTTTCAACCGTGGGTAGCTAACTCTCAATTGGCCAGGGACTGAACACATTTTATATTTATCTCACATGGCAGGTTTAGCAACACTTTATGGAAGGCTTTTTGCGGCTGAATATCACCCGTAAACTGTATACTCCTGCTATTATAAAATGTATCTACACATTTTTTTCTGTTAGGATGTTAATTAGTTTTTCTGACTAGTAACACTAAAGCACTAAAAAGTGTTACCTATGCACAGAGCAGAAAAGCAAAATCTTTCTTGCAAAGACTTTTATTTAACAGAATAATAGAGTAACAGAGTTGGAAGGGACTTTTGAGGTCTTCTAGTCCAACCCTCTGCTCAGGCAGGAAACCTTATACAATTTCAGACAAATGGTTGTCCAATCTCTTCTTAAGAACTTCCAGTGTTGGAGCATACACAATGTCTGGAGGCAGGTTTGCTCCACTGATCAATTGTTCCAACTGTCAGGAAATTTCTCCTTAGTTCTAGGTTCTTTTCTCCTTGATTAGTTTCCATCCATTGTTTCTTGTCCTGCCTTCAGGTGATTTGGAGAATAGCTTGACTCCCCCCTCTTTGTGGCACCTCCTGAGATATTGGAACACTGCCATCATGTCACACCTAGTCCTTCTCTTCATTAAACTAGACATACCTAGTTCCAGCAGCCATTCTTTATATGTTTTAGCCTCCAGTCCCCTAATCATCTTTGTTGGTCTTCTCTGTACTATTTCTAGATTCTCAACATCTTTTTTACATTGTGGCGACCAAAGCTGGATGCAATATTCCAAGTGTAGTCTTACCAAGACATTATAAAGTGGTCTTAACACTTCATGTGATCTTGATTCTATCCCTCTAGATTCTAGTCATTCTTTTTATTTGTTTTAATTTATAAAAAGCAAACTAATTTGATCTAAAAATCAAAATGAAAATGTTATATAGTTTAAATTTCTAAAGAGAATAATTGTTGTTCACTTGGTCCAGAAAACATACTGTTCAGAATATTTACTGACCACAAATCATTTGAAAATATTTACATAGAACTTTAAAACATATGCCAATGGTCACAGACAGCATACAGCATAAAGAACGAAATAGACTCATAAAATACAGCATACAAAAAGAAATAGGCTTTTAAAACTGCTAATTGTGTTGTTTTGACAACACAGTGAAAAAATAGGTAAAACTGACAAGCTTCTTGTTTATGTCATTTTTTTTTCTAGCTAGAGATAAATGGCTTCCGTCTGATCCACAAATCATATCGGAAGGTCTTTATGCAATTGCTGTTGTGCTAAGTTTCTCTCGGATTGCTTATATTTTACCTGCAAATGAGAGTTTTGGACCACTTCAGATTTCACTTGGAAGAACTGTTAAAGACATTTTCAAGTTTATGGTTCTTTTTATTATGGTATTTCTTGCATTTATGATTGGGATGTTCATACTGTACTCTTACTATCTTGGAGCCAAAGTAAATGCAGCATTTACTACGTAAGTAACAACTGCAAAAACAATTATTATTGTATTATTTCTCATTAAATTTGCTGAAAGGTTTGATGACTACATATGTAGGAAGGTACATTTATGGAGGGTTTTTTTTGACAATTACACTGAAACAGTTTGCGGGATGATTTTTTTTTTACAAAGATATGTAAGGAAAGGAAAGGAAAGAAAATTAAAACTATACTTGACAATGATAAAATTAAGAAGGAAGGAAAAGAAATTCAAGGTTAAAGGAGCTGGATAGTTAAAACCACAGACATGAGTAAAAAGCTTTATAAACACTTGAGAAAGAGGGTGAAGAGACTGACTAGGAATCATATAATGGTTGTTTCAAAGACACAATATACCGTAGTATCTGTAGCTGCATGAAAAGCTGCATGAAAAGCTGCAGTCATTAATATTTGTCATTTTCAGCAGTTGAATCAGTCATAGCAAGACTAATTAACCTGAGGTCCTTGAGATGTTTTGGACCCACAGCCGTTAGATATAGCTAGAATAGGTAATAGTAAGGAATTGTACAAAATATCAAAAGGGCACCATTTTGTTCACCTTGAACTGTAAAGTAACGGAATGGATGACAGAAAAACTGAGAACACTTCTAAATTAATGCTTACTTTCCATTTAGCTAATATTTTCTGTTACCTTTATTTGTTGTAATTGTTTCTGAATTTTAACATATAGTACAGTATAGTACTACTATTAGAATTTGTTGGGTTCATGGCCTGACATTAATGTTGTGTTTAGATGGAAGTCTTCTATTGACATACAGTATATCACAGTACTTCTACAGCAGCATGTCAGTTAAGAACCTCTATTTAGTTTCCAAACCATTTGGGAGAAATCTACCTTTGTATCATAGTTCTTGCATGCTGTCTGTATATTCTCATATGTAAACCCAGTTATTGTGGCTTGAAATTTGTGGTTTATGACTGTATATGTTGCAAAATTCCAACTAAATTATACTTATATTCATTCAATTCTGGTTCTGTAATGTCAAACCAGGTTGCTGTATCCATTCATTCTTGTGACTGGTAATTTTTTAGAATTTGGAATTATTTTCTGTATGGCAATGAATCAATATAAACTGTAAGGCTATAATCTAGTATTTAAGGATATCAGACATAGTGACCTACTATTGTTAAACAATCCACAAATTTAATTGGCCATATACAATAGGGCATAGCATAATCAGTTTCTCAGTGAAAATATTTTTTGTTGTGTCCATTAAGCCTTCTATCACTTTGTTTATTAAGCTAATTAAACCATACAAATTGTAATAATCTGTTAATGCTTTTTTTTCTTTTCATGCAGTGTTGAAGAAAGCTTTAAGACTTTATTTTGGTCAATATTTGGCTTATCAGAAGTTACATCTGTTGTCCTCAAATATGATCATAAGTTCATCGAAAATATTGGTTATGTGTTGTATGGAATATATAATGTAACAATGGTTGTGGTTTTACTCAACATGCTGATTGCAATGATTAACAGCTCATACCAAGAAATAGAGGTATGTCTCAATAGTGTTCATATATTTAGAACTAAGAAATCATTTTGATTTTGATAGTTTCCGCTGCTTAGTTGTGAAAATGGATATAGCATAGTGGTTCTCAACCTATGGTTTGCGGACCTCGGGGTGTGGGCATGATGTTGTCACAGGGGATCCACAAAGGCTTGAAGAAATGTTATGATTTAAATCTTGAGTTAAATCTTGGTAGTCTGTGGCCATGGTCCAGGGTCACAAAAAGTATTTGAAGGAGGTCTGTTGTGAAGAAAAGGTTAAGAACCACTGATATAGCCAATTGATTTTCCTCTATCTAATTTTTCTTGTTTTTTGTTTAGATGTATACTTTTTAATATTGTACTACCTAGCAATCAAATTAAAATGTGAATTAATATTAGTAACTTTCTATTTTTATTGCTTTATCAAAAGGAATCAGTTGTTTTAATGGAAGGTAATAAAAAACTAACTTGTTTTATCTAAGCTTTTGGAAGTGCTTAGAATATATTATTTTCCTATAAGTGTGAAAAATTTTCAGATAAAACAGTAGATCTAGATATTTACACTGACAAAATGCTGAAAAGATGAGAAAGTAGCAGCATTTGCTTTATAATACAAAGAAGTAAATTATTTGTGAATGGAAGATTTTTTTGTTTCTGACAGGATGACAGTGATGTGGAGTGGAAATTTGCTCGTTCCAAACTCTGGTTATCCTACTTTGATGATGGAAAAACTCTACCACCCCCATTCAGTCTTGTACCAAGTCCCAAATCGTTCTTTTATTTTTTCATGAAGATCATTAAATTATTGAAGTGCAGAAGGAAAAGATTACAGAAAGACATGGAAATGGGAATAGGTAACTCAAAATCCAGGGTAGGTTCCCTGTAATAAATAAATAAATACACACACACACACACACACACACACACACACACACATATACATACATACATACATACATACATACATACATACATACATACATATATAGACAGATAGATACATACATAAAAGTGGTTTTTTTTGTTTAATTTGTTGAATCCTAAATTATGTTTTTCACATAAAAGACATGCTTTCCTGATTTAAATTCTACATATTTGCAGTGTCAGTATCTGAAGTCACATCCATTTAAATGAGCACAAAAAGTGACTACAGGTAGTCCTCACCAAATGATATCACTTAATGTCATTGGTGCCTGGAATTTTGGTCATAAATCGTTGCAGTTGTTAAATGGGTCACCACATAACCTAACTTGATTTTATGATTGTTTGTACAATGGTAGAAAAACAAATCACCATGATCATTAAGTGAATCACATGGTTGTTAAGCATGTTTGTTAAGCATGTGGTTGCATGGTTGTTAAGCAGATCTATTACCTTGAAAGAGTATTGGCTGCTGGAAAACAAGCAAAAATGTAGCCTGCCTCCGTATCTCTTCCAGAAATGAAGCTTTATTGCATTAGGAAATATGGATAGGACTGTACGTAAATGTACTGCAGTGTAAATGATACAGTACATATATGGGATAGTATTTCTTCAGTGGAATATTTTTAGGCAGAAGACAAATGAAACTTGATGACAATAATGATTTTTACTATTCCTTTCTTTTCAAAGGAGATTTCTAGAATAGTTGTGTCCTTTTAAATAAGTAGCTAAAATAATATGAAATGCTGATTAATGCATCCTGCACTATCAAAAGTGTTCACCTGGAATGTGGTTGGATTAGAAAATGAATGAACATTTCATTGACAACATCTCTGGAATTTTCTATGTACCAGCAAGGGGAGTGAAACCCATGGACCTCCGTGTTTAGTTCAAAGTGTGCAAGTGTCTTTTCAATTCAGCTAAATAAAAGTGCTCAGACATTAGGAGTGCTACCTTTTCCCATTATCTCAGGTCCCCATCTATATAATTCTCTTTTTAACATAGAAATGCTTATAAGTGTACAAGCCTTATGTCACATCATAGCAAAAAAATGCTTGTGTGAAGGATATATTAAGACATAACCAGTATTAAGGACAAAGACTACATATACTGTTCCTTGTTTCATGCATATTTTCATATCTAATATCTTTTTTCAGGGAAAAGGGTTTTTTTTAAGGGTTTTTTTATGCAATGCCTTGGTTTACTGGATGTCTGGAGAATGTGTCATCAATCACTTTGAATTATCCCTGCTTTCATCCTTTATGCTGCCTCTTCTTTGTCTTGATTGAGTCAATGGCTCCTATCCCAGCAGGCTCTTGCTATGCTGCAGTAGCTGAACCTCACCATTAATAATGAGAAGTTTTCTTTTTTATGCGATGAGTTGCATGAAAATAACAGAAAACAATAAGCTCTACTTCTGACAATCTAATCACATTTATTTTTCTCAGATTCATTGCTTTACTATTTATTTTACTATTATAAATATTGCTCAGTTCTAATGTCCTGTTCAGCACCAACACCAGCACAAGCTATACATGCGGGAATTGTTAGGCTGTGTAAGATGTGTAGAGTAATAATTGTTTTTCAGGAATATGCATTATTTTATATGTGTTTGGTTTAGGAAATGGTTAAAATAATATATTTCTATTTAAGTTCATTGAACAATGAATCTAGGAAAAGATATGTATTTTAGTAATATGACAAAATGAAACTTGTTTCTTTCAGAATTTGGATGGTAACAATTTCTGTAATCAGTCATTAAGTATTAGCAATTTATATAGTAGCTGCAAATATTATGGAATATATTTTAATTGAGTTATATTGTTTTCTAGCTAAATCTCTTTTCTCAATCCAACTCAAGAGTTTTTGAATCCCACAGTTTTAACAGCATTCTCAATCAACCTTCACGTTATCAGGTAAGCAGTTACTTGGATAATGTGTATTCATTATAACCCCTTATGAAATGCATTAAGAATGTTTCCATTTATGGTAGAAATCAGGCATATTACATACCTAGAACTCTTTGTGTTTAACGTTAAGAAGTTTTCTTACATCCTCTTGGGAGATAAACTTCCAGTTGTCCATTATATTGCTGCTTGTTTAAAAGCTCGTAGTTGTTTCCCTCACTATATTTTTCGTACCGTAAGACGCACCTGACCATAAGACGCATCCAGTTTTTAGAGCAGGAAAACAAGAAAAAAATATTCTGAACTAAATAGTACCGGTATACTAAAATATTTAGCACCGTCGTTCTGAGAGTGCTTGCCCCCGCTTGTGCACGCACTGGACAGCATTCGAACCATAAGACATATCCTCATCCCCCCCCCCAATTTTGGCGGGAAAAAAGTGAGTCTTATGGTCCAAAATTTATGGTAATTACTAAAACACAACTTGGAAACATTCCAGACAATCCCTCTTCCTTATTGGTATCACTTAAATGATGACTGCTTCCTGTAGACAATTCACTACAACTGTCTGCTGGAGGGTGACTATGGGCTTGCACCTGTATCTGTGTTGGCTGCTATGGGAATCATAACCCAGATGCTGAAACCTATAAAAACCAACCTATCTTCTGTCTGCAGATACTGATGTAAATGGCACCAGGCTGAAAGGAGATAATTCAGAATACTGTACTTGTGTGTTTATGCATTTCATTTAACATACTTCAGTATCTTTTTTTAAATTAATTTTTTATTTATTTTTAAAAGTTACATAAAATGTTTCACTTTGAAGGATGTATTGTCCGGGTCACATCAAATACATCAATCATCATAATACAGTTCCACCTCTTTCCTTCCACAATTATCAATTATTTTTACTCTCTTAACTAAATACTCATACATTTAAGCTATTTATGTCGTAAATATCATTTCTAATATTATTATACATATGGTAATGCAATTTCAACAATTCATCATTACAAATTACAAATCATTACTATTACATAGTTATTTATTCACCCCATGTAGTATTATTTCTACTTTTATTCTATTCCTCTTACTATTCTATCACTACCATTATTGTCTCTCATTTCTGTTTTGCAGCCAACAATAGAATGTTTCCCATATCTCATAATATTCTGATGCATCTTTCTCTTTAATGGCTAAAGTTAATCTGTCCATCTGTGCGCATTCTAAAATTTTCTTATGATACTATCTTCAGATGGTATTACCTCATTTTTCAATTTTGAGCAAAAGCAATCCTTGCAGCTGTGAATACATGAATAATTAAATATGCATCAACTTTACTAAACGTATCAGGCAGAATTCCCAACAAAAATATTTCAGGTTTCCATTCAATATATTGCATTATCATTTTTTCTAACCGGTTACATATATTTAACCAGTATTTTCTCTCCTATAGCAAATCATGAAGAGACTCATAAAACGTTATGTTTTGAAAGCCCAGGTAGACAAGGAAAATGATGAAGTCAATGAAGGTAAGAGCCTATAGAGTTATTCATACAGTATTATAAATACAAAAGAAAAAAAAAGAAAAGTGTTGGTGTCTGAGAAATCAGAGATTTCAATTATGGGAGGAAATGATTCTTTCTGCTTTGGGCTTCGAATCAGATATTTAACACTGCATATATGGGTAAAAATAATGAAGTGCAGGAGATATGTATCTATTATTAGATGTAGTGTTTTTCTTAGTAAACTAAACTAATTAAATTAATAAATGATTTGCGTTTGGATAAATTACTTTTATAAAAATAAACTTTTACTGTATGGGCCAAATTATGAAAATACTTGAAAATGACTAAAAATATTAAATCTTCAAAATGCAGTAGTCTTAACGTTTACAAATATCCACAAGTTGGATTCTTGACCTAAATTTTTCTAGGGTGCTGTCATGCTTGAAGATATGAGAAGTCTGTACAACAGAAAATAACAAAAAGAACAGTTACTTGATATTTTGGTGAACACATAAACATACACACAATATACATTTTATATTTGGAGGTTGGTGGGTTTTTAGTTTTTTGTTACTCTGCCTATGTCAGTGATGGCGAACCTTTTTGGCACCAAGTGCCAAA
>JANHFR010005549.1:26555-39171 GCA_032468015.1 Mimophis mahfalensis
CAGCCAGCAATGCTGGCTGGGGAATTCTGGGAATTGAAGTCCATGCATCTTCAAACTGCCAAGGTTGAGAAACACTGGTCTAAGTGCTACTGCTCTTGCTTTGAAGGTCAAAGGAAAAACCAAATAAAATCATTAAAAGAATCATAGGGATCTGCATTTGTTTTTCCACAAGAATAGACTGAAAGCCCCAGCAACTAACTACTGATTTTAGAAACCTCAGTAAAAATGATCAACCCAACTAAGCCTGTGCCAAGAATCGACTGATCCCTCCATTTGGATTTGCATGTGCCAATACCAAATCTACCCTAGGACGCAACCGATATTGACCAGCTAAATGACACATATCCTTGGAGCGATTGCCAACTTTTGTTACATTTCAATTTGGAAATGCATTTCAGCTATAATATGAGTGATTTATCATTTAAGGGGAGCTGTCAAAGTCAACTTCTAGCTAAAACAAAAACATCTGGAATGATAAACAGAGGAGGGCAGGAGCTGAATTTCAATCCGCATCCAGCATGTTCGCTCCATTACAAACAGGAAATGGCTAATTAGGAATTGAATGTTTCATGTTTTAAAGAAGGCCTGCCCTCACGGAACGTCAACGTACCAATAGGGAGCCTGAACATAAACACGAATAAATATCACAGACAAATTAATGCCTCAGGAATGTCCAGGAGCCTGGGAACTAAGAATGGCGGAAGGGGACAGAACTGGGCTTTGGAAACACTGAGAAATGGAAAAAAAGAAATTTAGATTTCTCTATCCCAGGGATGTCAGACTCAAGGCTGGATCCCGCCCATGGGGTGCTCAGATCCGGCCCGCGGGGCTGCCCTGGAAACAAAGAAGGACAGGCCCATGGTGTCTCTGCCAGTGAAAATAGAGCTTGGGAGGGTTGTGTGCAGCCCTCCCAAGGTCTGTTTTCGACCCTCTCTTGCTCCGTTTTCACTGGCAGAGCACCTGGGCCACCAGAGGTGGTATTCAGCCAGTTCTGACAGGTTCCGGAGAACCAGTAGCAATAATTTTGACTAGCTTGGAGAACTGGCAAATATCACCTCTGATTGGCCGACACCGGCAAATACCACCTCTGATTGACCGACAGCATAGCCATGCCCACTAAACCACGCCCACAAACCGATAGTAAAAAAAAATTGAATCCCACCACTGAAAAGCACCCACGACATGAGTGACGTCGAGCTGGTCACGCCCACCCTGGCCACACCCACCCAGCTCCCTGAGGTCAAACCCAACCCTGATGTGGCCCTCAATGAAATCGAGTTTGACACCCCTGCTTTACCCACTCCTTTGATTTCCTATTCACGTCCCAAAGTTTCGGGAAGATCCATTTCTGCCGTGTGGACATCATGTTGATAGAAAACCTGGCAGGTTAGAATTCCTTGAGCGGGACTGAATCTCTCACACAGCAGTTCCCTGTCTCAAATTGTGAAGGAGCTCGTGTTCAGAGATCAACCTCTTTGTCTCTTTCTTTCCTTCCAAAGTGACAACATTCAGCGTTGCTTTTTTTGCAGCTGCTATCATTCAATGTGATGGGTCAAAAACAAAACAAAACTAACTCTCCTTTCAATATTTCTTTCAAAGGAGAAGGACCTTTTGATGGGCTTCTCAGTTTTACCTTAAATATGACTTGGCCGAGAAGGATGGATGAGCATTCTGTTTTCCACTGGATAATCACTTTTTTTAGTAGTTTACAGCTGCTCTGACTTTGCTTTGATGTCAAGAGAAGGTTATAAGCAGAGGTGGTCTTCAGCCGGTTCCGACAGGTTCCAGAGAACCGATAGCAATAATTTTGTCTGGTTTGGAGAACCGGCAAATACCACCTCTGATTGGCTGACACTAGCAAACACCACCTCTGATTGGCCAACAGCATAGCCATGCTCACTAAGCCATGCCCACAAAACCAGTAGTAAAAAAATTGAATCTCACCACTGGTTATAATGGAACTCTTCCTGTTTTTTTTTTAAACTCCAGATCGAAAATGGGGGGTGACCAATGAGGCCACAAAATGATGCAATGGCAGTTCACTGATAGGATCAAGTAACTTGGTGGCCTCCAGGTTCTCCATTACCAACGATCAATGATGTTTTCTCAACCCATATAATCTACATTTGTACTCCAGCAGGAAATGCTGATATATATCTTGTGATGTAATGGTTCTCTCTCTGGAAATCAGGCAGCAATCAGTTTAAATATTAATAATGATGATTATCACAACCATGATTTCTTCCCAAATCTGTTTTTCTAACTCTCTCTGTGCTACCTGGTTAAAGGAAGAATAAAAGATGGATCAAAAGTCCATCCAATACCTATTGATATTTCCTTTTCGTAGAATTTTTCAGGTAGCCTCCCAAAATGGCGTTTTCAAGAGGCAACTGGACTTTCTGGTTTTTCTTTGAAGGCGTTTTGCTGCTCATCCAAGAAGCTTCTTCAACTCTGGCTGGATGGTGAAGAATGGGAGGATTTATACTCCTTGCAGACAGCTGGTCATTTGCATTCCTTTAGAGCAGGGGTCGGCAACCTGAAAGACTCAAAGAGCCATTTGGACCTGTTTCCCACAGAAAAGAAAACCCTGGGAGTCACAAAATCCTTCCCATGCCTGACTATTTCCTGAGTGGCCACAAAACTAGCATATATAGTTGAATGAAAGATTCTGTTTTCTTCTGAAACTTTTCTTTTCTTGGACTTATCCATGGTTAGTCTACTGGTGGTTGAAAAGCTCAATAACTTGTATGCCGATGGGTGTCACACATTGGCAGTTGTGATGCATATTTTCAGATAGGGAGCTGCAGCAGAGGGATGGAAGAGCCACATGCGGCTCCAGAGTTGCGGTTGCTGACCCCTGTTTTAGAGAGTCATTAAGGATCACCTGAGTAGTGCAAGCGGTTGTGGAGTCTTCTCAGAACCGTTGAAAGGACTGTGTGGTTGACTGGAGAGAGATGACGCCGAAGATGGACAGATGGATGAGAAGCGAAATGTCTTCAAAGAAAAACAAGAAAGCCTCTTGGAAAAGCACCTTTTGGACAACCATTGACCTGGATGGCTGAGAATCTCCACAGACATATAGGTGGCTCTCAAATTACAACCACAAATGGAACTGGAATTTTAGTTGTTGGGTGAAGCAATCAGAGAAAGACACATGGCTGTTTCTCTCGATGAATCCTGGAACCCCAAGTAATGATTAAGTGACCTTACAGGTCATTAAGTGGACAGAGTCCCAGGTAAGGAGTGTGGGGTGACTCAGGAGGAAGAGCGTTGTAAATCTGGACCATTATTACATGAACTGCCTTTAAGTCAAGGTCTACCTGCACACAGACAAGATTTTAAATAAATCTTTGGGCCATAAATGTACTCTCTTTTTAGCTTTATGCCATAATCAAATATTCACTCGCTCCTTTAAATAGGGGAATTAGACAAAGGTGAGCAAAAGAATGGGTTTACAGTAGGTGGAGTGCAATTCTCTAGAGATCATATTGACAGTATAAAAAGGTGTAAATGATATTCCCTAACATTAAAATATGCTTACGAGGCCCTAGTGCACGATAGACTTTTATAACCTGCCAAGAAATGCAGGATGCCTTAATAAGCAAGACATTTAGAGAAAGATAACTATGTTGCACAACTTGAAGATCTCATCCATTTGCCTTTAAGCCAGATTTATTTCATTTTTATTGAGTTACTAGCTGATTACCCAGCTTTGCCCGGGTATAGCTGTCCTGGAACCAGCTGCCTCCCTAAGGCCTCACCTCATCCCGGCCTAGGCCTCCATATCGTCTGCAGCTGCCTCCTCTTTCCCTGCTCAGCCCTCACCGCATGTATATGAATGTCCTGTAGCCAGCTGCCTTCCTAAGCTTTCAAAAAGCCTCACCTCGTCCTGGTCTAGGCCTCCATATTATTGGCTACTGCCTCCTCCTTCCCTGCTCGGCCCTCACCTCGTCCCAGGCAGACCTCCATATTGGTCACAGGAGCCAGGAACAGCCTGACGCTGCTGTCTGGAGCCCCTTGTGGTGTCCTTAAGAGCTTAAGCCATGCGTGAGGGAAATCCTGGGGATCAGCATTTTGGTAGTATTTTTGGGGGGCAAAGACCCCCCCACGGCATTCATAACCCCACAGTGTTTTTCTCCAGAGGGTAAGGTACCTACATGGCAAATTTCATTGTAATTAGTCCAGCTGTTAAAGAGTGTATATACACAGACATACACACCGCCCACCGGTCCATCCGCCCGCCACACTCTGCTATAGATAGATAGATAGATAGATAGATAGATAGATAGATAGATAGATAGATAGATAGATAGATAGATAGATGGATAGATGGATGGATGGACGGACGGACGGACGGACGGACGGACGGACAGACAGACAGATAGATTATTGCCCATCTCCAACTCCACCTGTTGTCTCAACAAGGCCAGACACAAGGAAACAGTACTTCAAACTTATTACTTAGCAAAAGAAAAACTAGTATTTTAAATGGCCATTGGGGAAGAACCTATAATATATCTGCAGAATGGAGGGTTTTTTTTCATCCTACACAGGTGTTGTACATCTCATTCAGGTTTTCCCAGATGTGCCAACATGACTTCTCTAAATAAATTCTTACTTGGATGAACTTTGTCTCTGAGGGCTGAATGGAGATGGGGAAGTTTCTCTGGAATGCTGACACACAAATACTGACTGAATTCTATTGTTTCCTTACTTTGGGATGCCTGCAAATGATTCACAAAGATTTACAAACTGATGTATTATTACCTTGCCTGACTCGGAGAGTAAGAGGCTCTGGGGAGCACCTCTTTCAACTAGCCGCACTCTGGAGATAGATTTAAAAAATTAACACAATCACATACTTGTAATTTAAGAGCCTTCATTACAAGATACTTAATTACTCTTTAATATTCTGAACACTTAAGAACACTAAAGAGAAAAAAAAATTCTTCCATTTTGTTTAAATTCATGTCACCACAGAATCATCAATTACATTCCAATTTTTTTTTATCCTATCTTTATTATTGTTCATACAGTAAATAACTCAAAAGTGGCAAATATACCTAATACTCCAGCCTCCTCCTATTTTCCCCACAACAATAACCTGTAAAGTGGGTTGGGTTGAGAGAAGGGGATTGGTCCAAAGTTCAAATCAACTACTATTTCTGAGCAACTGCTTTTATCTTAGTATAAACTATTTTTGTTACCTGATTTTCTCAACCCACCCACAACTACTTTACATTCAAATGCATTCAACTCTGAAATTCTTAGTAGTGTTCAGTCATGACTCAAGAAATTAAAAACCCAAGGATGATAATTCCAAATAGAATTGACAAAATCCCTTTAATTTCTCCATTTGCTTGGTTGATACTTGGATATTAGGCAAGATAATGGCAAATTCAACTGCATAATATTTGCACTAGATACATCTGACAAATTCTTTGGATAAGTAAGATAAACAAATATCCACATTCTCTGGTAATGTCCTTTTTTAATACCCAGAGAAAGTGCCATTACCCAAACATATTCTTAAATGTTTTATAAAATAAGCTTGTTAAATTTACGTTTTCTTCATTAATTGGTCATTCTAGTCTCTTTATAAATACATTGTGAAATTGACTTGAAATTGAGTAGTGAAATGGGTGGTATATAAATTTAATAAATATGTCTCTGTCTTGTCATTCTCACATAAGAATTAAGAATCGAGAGATTATTAGAATCAATAATATTTTATCCCAATTACAGATAGTTTTTGATTCTTGTTGATTTCTTAGCTTCTGCTCTGTTGAATTGTACTGCCCTCTGCTAATCTTAGGACATAAATGTGATTATAGGAGGAGAGATGGGAAGAGGTCTGGTTTATTACATGTTGCCAACAAGAAAAAGAAATGTGAGAAAGCTCTCATATATTGAAAGTTATAGCCTGAATAAAATAAAAACTTGTGTTTGAAAGCAATAGCCTGCATTTCAAAGGAGAGGTTCTAATTTTAGAGTGGCAAAACCAATGGAAAACGCTTTCCATCATTAAAATTCATGTATGAAGCTTCAGCTAGCATTCCCCTGCTCCCTTGTAAATGATCCTAATGCTTCGTATCCACTCATAAAAGCAAGAGCCACTAAGTAAAATGTAGGTAAATTTGAATAATCCTCTTTGAGCTAAATGTGTGTGTGTGTGTGTGTGTGTGTGTGTGTGTGTGTGTGTGTGTGTACATGTGCACGTTCACAGGCATGCGTGCACACGCGCGCACACACACACACACACAGTTCCCCATTAGGATTTTGTAATACTAAATATAAAGGAAGAGACTGTTTGAATAACCCAGAATTCCAGAGTAACATCCTGTTAACTGTTCACTTCAACAAGACCTTTTGATCAGGGCAATCATTGACAATACCCTGTCTAACACCAACTATTATGCAAAAAAACCCCTCACAGCCTCACTGCCATTTTTCTCTCCCTACAGCGCTACCTCTAAGAGTCTATGTAAATTGTTAGTTTTAAGTACTGAGTGCCTGTTTAACAATCTGAATTGACTAGCCATTAATTATAGGGCTGTTTTAGAACCTTCAGAATGTATATGCCTGTGTAATACTCTAAAGTGTCTAGAATACTGAATTGAACTGTTGGTGTCCCCAGTTCGTAATACTTATTGGAGTAGGGGGAAAAAATGATCATAAAATAACTTGGCTGATACCTGAAATCTTAGGAATTCTGCAAATTCAGAAGGAATGGCTATTCTCTTAGTGGAAGAAGGTAATTTTCTGGAATGTTAAATATTGGGCCAATTTAATTATTGGTGAGAAAGAAAGTGAATCTGTAACTGATAAGAATGTTAGAAATTGCATTTTCACTTTCCAAAAGGATTGCTACCACCATATGCCCAGCATAATATAAGTGATAAATACTGATTTCTTCCAATACAATCATTTGGGGAAATCAAGAAATTTGCATGTAAATCTGAGATATGTCATCCACTGACTTCCAGAAGTTCTAAACCATGGCTCACAATCTTCTATCTGCTGGTTACTGCTGATAAGAAGTGAAATACCTTGCACACTCCTAATTGAAATGATCTGTTCTTACAGGATTCAGTCAAAAACTAAATATAATGAAAATAATAGTACCTGTCATGTCGCAATGATTTCAGATCCACATAAACTGTGGTTGGATCAGGCCCTGAGGTTCCCTATAATAACAGAGATTATTTTTAAATGTGTCATATTTTCTGCTAAGTGATACATATTAAAGGCACTTTCAACAAGAGCAATACAAACTAGACACATAACTATCCAACGCTGTCAAATAAGGGAGATATTACATAAAAGAAGATGTTTGTGCTGCAAATTCAAGAATACTTGCCATGTAAGTTTTCTTGAGAGAAGCTCCACAACTTTTAGTTGATAGCACGGTCCCAGTTTACTTTTTCAGTTTGGAAAATATTAGTGAAAAACTGAATTTTTGTAATTTTTTATTAATTTATTTATTTGTGTTGAACCATGGGAACCTATAAAAGCAGTCTCCATGAGAGTTGCACTGTATAAATAGTCATATGTTTGTTTTCACAGCACAACAAAGGGTTAATACTTTTTAAAAAAAACATAAGCAATATACAGTATGAATGAGTCCATGTAAATAAAAAAAGCCTGCAAATCAGCAATCACAATGCTTCAGGCTCAACCCCCTGCCCCTGCATAAACAGGTTGAGAATAGGTTGAGAATTCTGCTAAGATGCAGAGCCCCTGATCTCTAAAAATAAACCTACCCAATCTTCACTGTTACCTGTAAACAGATAGCTACATTGACTCTTGACCCAAAGGTGGTGCTGACTGCACGAGATGATAGACCAATGTCCTTGAAAAGTTTGGAGAAAGATTGAGTAAGAGCAACACGTGGGCGTTCTTCGGCCACCACTACACAAGTCCGGACTCCTGATAAGTTGATACCTCTTGCCTGTTAATACAGAAAGGTTAAAATTATTGGGGAAAAAAATATTAAAGTATATCAAACAGGCAGGGATAACATTCATCATTGCTCCAGTTAATATGCAACTACTTGTAGTTCATTTGTTCTAATAATCATGTAGAAAACATAATCAGGCTCTTGGTTTTTTAACACCAGGTAAACCACTAGGAAATCACTAGCATGTACTCACCTTTTTTATTTATCTAGTTTTTTAGAAATATAGAACCAAGCAAAATGTAGTCATGGGACTCTTCCCATATCACTTAGATCTATAAGAAAACGCTGTGTGAAGGTCCAAAGCATTTGCAATTCTTTAGGGTTAAAAGAAAAAAAAAGTGAAGGATATGAACTGTATTTTAAAAAATCAGATCAGGATGTACTATCAAGGGCTGTTGGATAATTAAAACAATATATTTGTTTGAATCAATAGCAAGATACTGATCTAAGGTAGCATGAAAAAACATTCTAACAATGGGAGTGACATGCCCCTCTCAACACAACTCTAACAAAACTCCAACATCCAATTACTTGAGCGAACCCTCAATTTTTCAAACCCTTAAAATCAAAACATCAGCTGCTATCCAGCATAGTTTTAAAAAACAATATATTTCATTTTAGGAAGTTACTTATATTTTCTATTTAACTATCTAGTATAACAATCTGTACTGGGTTAGATACAATTAATTTGCAAAATCCTGCGGAGGAAAATCAACATACACCTAAAACTGAACATACAGATCTAATTCACCTACAGTGCTAAACTATGCTTAAGCTTAGTTAATATGAACACTGCTTCCGGTTCCTCCCATGAGCATTAATAGGTAGAGAACAATTACAGCATATTTGTTTACAGGTAACATTTTGTTCAAGTACAGGACATGTGCTAGTTCTGACCGGAACCCAGAGCAAAAAGTATAATTCCTTGTATTGTTAATTTGGGTGGAAGAAGTCTTGAATTTTATGGCATGTTTAATTATAAACAAACTATTGGACAGGAGCTTCAACAGCCCCATTGCTGAAGGAAATGGAAGTGGAAGAATCAGCAGAGAATTTTGCACCAACCAAATCTAATAACATACTGTGTCAGGCAACACTGCTATTGCCAGAGCCCTGGGATTCCATCTTTGTCCTTCCTTCTCCTTTTATATGCAAGGAAGATGGATCTTTAAGAGTTCTAATGACAGTTTGGATCAATCTGCAATTTCCTTTTTCATGTCAATATAGGAAATTGGATCATGCAGCTTTTGTCTGTAAAGCAAGTTATCAAAACTCTGGCTTTCTTTTTTTAAACAAAGCACAATTTCTCGTATCGGGCAAAATGAAAAAAATGCAGATTGTTCACAATCATGATCGGACATAAAATGTCAATCTCTTGGCTACGAAGCACAAAATGAGGGGGGAGATACACACATAAGTCTATGTCCCTGTATTTAACAAGTAATTATAATTTGTCAAATATTTCATCCTAAAACAAAAACAGAGCTGCCAAATTTAATTTTAACAAGTTATTTCCATTTTTTCTTTTTTCTTTTTCCTTTGTTCTAAATCTAAATATATTGTATCTTCTGATACCATATTTACCCAGAACTAATTGAAAATTATTGATGCTCTATTAGTGTTGAAAATAGAGAAAATTTTATCAATATTAATTACAAGTAGGATATCACTATTACAAACATAAACTTATTTGACGTTTTGATTTAGAACAGAGCGTTTAAAAATGCTACAGATAAAAGTATATATTGATTTATAAGAATTTCAAGATCAGTATGATCCTAATATAGCAATACCATTTGATTTATATACCACTTATCAGGCCTTTCAGCCCTCCCTGAGGGCTTTACAGAGTCAGCCTATTGCCCCCAACAATCTGGGTCCCCATTTTACCCTCCTCGGAAGGATGGAAGGCTGAGTCAACCTTGAGCCTGGTGAGATCTGAACTGCCTACTTGCAGGCAGCTGGCAGCTAAGTACTACATACAGCACTCTGCTCGCTGCACCACCATGGCTCTTGTACAGCGAGTTAGAATATTCTGTTCTAATAATCTGAATACTAAAATAGATCTTCTAAAATATGTTTAAAAGAAATGGGGTGTGTGTGTGGAGGGAGAGGATTCTTACCTTTAATACTTCCACCTGATTCCCAAGCCCCTTGGTACACATATCCATGACAGAATAGGAACAGAAAGTATCCCGTATTTTATACTGGCTTACAGTGGAGAGCCACAGGAAAAGATTGGATTCTAACTCCATAGGAGGAATTAAAATGGACTGATGACCAGAATACACACTGCAAGAGAAGATCACTAATCAAATATAGACGGATTTTATTAACCTGACAGCCTAAAATATTATCCTCAACCTCAAACTCTGAGATGTGAAACCTGCGTTGTCATGGCAATGTCACATATCGTGACTTCCCCCCACCTTTGCTAAACTGGGCATGGCCAATGCATGATGATTCAGCCCATGGGCCGCAAGTTTGACAGTCCTGCTCAAACTGCTGACCCTTATTCAGTGCAAACGTTATTTCGTATCCACCCCAATCTAAGATAGATTAGTAATTCAGCCTCATTCATTGCTGTAATTATGTCTGCCTAAATCACAGACTGACTACTGTTAAAGTCAGTTGTGTAACAAATAGGGGTTATCTGAAAGGCATATAATTACATGCTCTCCAAGAAGCTGGTCCTCAAGCTGATCTCAGTATTGTTTCTGAGGTAGCTATTTGCCCTGCTAGAAGAGGCAAGCCATTTCTGATCTGTTGATAGTTTCCCCAACTGCATGTCCCATGCTTACAAAAACGTGATTTCAATAATTAGTTTCAATAATTGTTGAAAATTTGTTGTTTACAACCATTAATTCATAGTGAATTAAACATTTCGTTAGTGAATCCACAGTCGACTAGAGATATTAGGCAAATCTACCAAAGTCTTGGGATTTTCCCTCCCAAGATTATTGTTATTTGCCAATATGAAATATATCGTAAAGGGGAAAAAACCCAACTTGTGATTTTTAATGTTCACCCCTTTAAAACATCACTTCAAAAACAAGCATAAATGCTTAAATATTTGAAAAATGTATATACCAAATTGCACCCACATTTGGGAGAGATGGAAGTTTTCTTATGTGGTTGCACACCCGTTTATTTACATCTGCAGAATGAAGTAGAACATCTGACAGACACTGACATGGACTGAACTGGATCATATAATGATTCCCCAAGGACATGGAAAAAATCTCAATATTAGCTTATTTTCTTTAGGCTGGTCTTTGACCGTAATAAAGATTTGATTGATTGACTGAATGTCAATACATGGTATAAAGGATAATCATGTAAAAAAAGTATGGAATCTCTTGCAATGTTTTAATAATCATCAGGAAAATACTGGACACGTAGTTAATGAAACTGCGCATTGCTTGAGATTTCTGCCATGTAAATGAGATTTCATTTGATATCCAATCCCCCAGGGCATACAATCAGGCATTTCACTAGATTAAGATAGATGTTCTAATTTATATCAAGCAAAGATTTGTCTTCTGCAAATCCACCAGTTCTAATTACATCTTGATTCTTACCTACAAAGACACCAAAGTGCAAAGCCGAGCCCACAATAAGGATCAAGACAGATGGCAATTTGCCGTGTGGAGTACAGCTCGCACTGGAGCTTTATGGCTCTGCAGAGGGCACTGACTGATGCGTGAGACATCTGTGGGAAGAAGGAGGAGGAGGAGGGGGCGGGAAGGGAGACTGAATCCTAGTTGCACAATAGAAGAACATGATAACAAGTATATGAATATGATGGAAGTATTACTAATACGTAAGTCTATGAGTCACCATATATTATGTGGCGTCAGTATTGAAAATAGCAGGGTTTTTTTTATTGCATTAGCAAAACCCAGAATCAATTCTTTTAAATCATTCATTCTGTTTTGTCATACTTCTCTATATAACTTTTTGCTTTTAAAAAAGGGAAATATTTCCATATTCTGCCAGGGGCCATTTGGTCAAATGAAAACTCAGAGCATGAACTAAACAAGAAATTAAACTTGGATTTTCACACTGTGCCTTAGTATTAGCGTAAAAGTATTGACTGTTATTGCTGTCCACCAATTTATATTCCAAATATTCTGTTTATGCTAACAGCAGCCTCCAGGGTCTTTTCATCCTTACTCCTGGATGGGGTTACACTATGGCTGTGAGAACAGGCCACAGAATGAGCCAATACTATTCAAAAAGAAGGACTACTATATGACAACACTTCGGTTCCCACTGCTAACCAAGAACCGGTAACAGTGGAGCTTAAGCACAGAAGGGAACTTGCCCTGGCCACTCCTTCTTTGGTAGTCTAAGATCTTTCTTATTCCATCCAGCTTATTAGAAGATCTTGAGCACTGTTCGCTGAGAAATGATGTACCATGATATGCCATCCCAGTCTTTCATATCCTGCAGTCAAAGCTGTGGGAACCACTAAGGTGCCTTTTAAATTTTATTTATTTTATTTATTTTAATCCCATTTATATCCCGCCCTTCTCCGAAGACTCAGGGCGGCTTACAATCTGTTTAGCAACAGATTTAGCAAGATTACTCTACTCTCCCTCATGCATTACAGTTTCTAATATCTGACTTTAAGCATTCAGAGATTTTTATGCC
>JANHFR010005549.1:43073-55223 GCA_032468015.1 Mimophis mahfalensis
CTCCATTTTGGACCTAGTAAGCCTTCCTGCAGGCCCCTGGGAGCCAAAACAGGGCAGGTGGGGACTCCTGGAAGAAGTGGAGTGGGGCTAGCCAGAGGTGGTATTTGCTGGTTCTCTCTCTGCTACTGGTACAACAGAACTGGTCCGAACTGGTTGAATACCACCTCTGCCAACACTTGTCAATAATTGAAAGCATGCCCCTTTCTCACATGATTTTTGGAGGATGCATGTGTGTTCTGGTGCAATCTCTGAAAATCATGCAGCCTCCAGAACCTCTGAAAATCATACAAAAATTAGGCATGCTTTCATGTGGTTTTCACAGACTGCAGAAGGACATTCTCCAAAGCTGCCTTGTACAATCCAGAACTGCCCCAATTTGTCTGTATTTTTTAAAAAATGAATAAGTAAAGAATTATTTTTTGTTTAGGGGGAGTGACACGCCAGCAGAGTCATTAGGCATTTTTCAAATTTTTGACACACTGAACCCAAAAGGTTCACACCATCACTGCCGTAGCCACCTCTTCATAATCTAAACCAAAGTTGCCCAACATTTTTGGCTTTGCAGACCGGTGGGGGGGGGTCAGTGATGGTTCTATGTGAGCATCCGGCAAGTGTGGTGCAGCTCCTCTTGCGTGTGTGGTGGGCACGCACGCACTCACCTGCTGCTTGTATGAGTGGGGATGCATGGACTCATCCGCCATTTCCCCGGCCCGGTTCCAAATGGCTCAAGGCCTGATAGCAGGCCACGGCATAGGGGTTGGGGACCCCTGATCTAAACAATTTCCCGCTCTAATTTGTTTTGCAGTTCTTGAATTTCAACTTGACACATCAAATGCTTCACTTCTAAGAGCTGCAACCCATTTCCTGTAGTTCAGTGCCTCATGAAAGTCTACAGCTTAGAACATGGCAGGGAATCCCATATAACCACCCCTCCCCCGACTCTCGATTCCCCTTACCAGGAGGATAGAGCAGCACCACATTATCACCAGCATTGAGGTGTCCCTTTTCATACAGAATTGATGCAATTCGCTCCGCTCGCTTGTGCAGCTGTAGGCAAGTTGCTGTACAGACAGGGGCCCCCTTGCAGAGAATAAAAACAAACAAACTCTGAAACTCTGCCGAGCTTGGAGAAATTGCTTCAGACGCAAAGACAAGCTGCTCTCTTGAGTAATCAAAGGCAAAACATGATTTTTCAAGGAATATTAGGGCTGCTGGCTTTGCAGGCTATGCTGTCACTCTCGTGTTAAGAGGGTTCTTCATAACATCAGAGTTAAAATGAAAGTAATCCCAGGAGTTTTAAGGGGAAACATTAGACTTCCAACATGGATTTGAACACCTGCTCAAATATCTGCCTGAAGAAGTTACTGTCTCTTAGCCTTATGCCATTTTCAAATGGAAGTAATGCCAGCCTACGCCAAGCTAAATGGATGTGAATGAAAATGAAGGCAACATTATCTATGTTTAAAAGTGATTTAAAAACAGGACCATAATAAAAATTGAATTCAGCCCACACATTTGATTTGAAAAGTTAGAGCAACCACATTTACTTAAACAGCCTTTATTATATAACTTCTCTTGTCTAAGTTACTCTATCTCGTGTCTTAAATAATAAAAGCCGTCTTGTCATGAAGTGAGAATAGTGGTAAAAAGGAGAACAATGGTCTTTTTTAAAAATTTTCCAAGATCCTCATTTTATTTAAGATCATCTGAACATTTAGCGGTTGGAGAGCTTCTGTTATCTAGAAGATGTATAAAACATATTCTTATATTGCATGAACTGTGCAGGCAATTGTTTTCCCTGTGACACTCTATCAAAGTGAAATCTGGATGTTGAAAAATCTGGGTGGAATGAGTACTGATGTTTTCAAACTTTGCATTGGAAGACACTCCTGAGAATACCATGGATAACCAAGAAAACAAACAAAGTCTTCATTGTAAATACGAATCCATAGGTCTCACTCAAAGTAAAATTACTAGCCTAAATGATCATACTAGATCTAGCTCCCTAGAGAAGTCTATAATGCTGGAAAAGGTGGAAGGAAAGAGAAGATAATAAATAGCAAGGTTGATGGACTCAATATATATGCAATTCGTGCAGCATTGGAAAAATCTGAGGGACCAGGCTGGAGATAGATCGTCCTGAACAAAATGTAGCTACATGGTCACCAAGAGTTGACACTGATTCGATGGCACATTATCATCATCATCTAGCATCATACTTCCACTGTGAGGGTAGAGCCTGTGATACTTTTGTTCCTGGTATGGTTCACTAAAGCTATTTCTTTATCCTTGCATCAGCAAACATGCCTTAATTTATACTGTATTGCATCATTTTCTTGAAATATATTCCTCTGTATCTTGTATTTTAACAACTTTCCATTATTTTCTTTGACAGGAAGGAAATATACTTCCACAGGTAGGCTGTGCAGAGAATGGTGAGGACGGCAGAAAAGATTATTGGAAGTTCACCTCCTTCAATTCAGGACACAGCATGTAAGCGATGCTTGACCAGGGTCCGCAGTATTCTCTGGGACGCTGCAAATTCTCTCTATGACTGGTTTTCTTTGTTACCTTCTGGAAGGAAGCTTTGTGGTATCCAAAGCAGAACAACTAGATTCTGTAATAGCTTTGTATCATATAGAATCAGCCTTGTTAACCCTGAAGGCTCTTTTTGCTGCTATGTGCTCAAATGGACTGTAATTAATGTGTGTGTGTGTGTGTGTAATATGTGTGTGCATGTATGCATATGGATATAGACACAGATATATTATTCTGAGAGCAGACATCAGAATTTCATTCTTGAAAAAAAAGTGACAATAAAGGTTATCTTATTTTATCTTATTTAGTTTGTTATATGAATCAAGAGGAAGCACTTATTAATATTTATATAGCTGCCCAACACAATGTGACTCTGACCAGCACACAAGAAAAAACATCCACAAGAAACACAACGTAGTAAGTAAAATAACCAATGCATAAAAACTAATTAAAACAGTAAAATAATGACCAATCTAAAAATATACTGCAACTAAAATCCAAATGGAATTCCAAATTATCTAATTAAGAATAATTAGCAAGACATAGCACAACAACTATTCTGTAAATGTGGAAAACAAAAACAAAGACAAAAAACACAGTCCAGTTGATTGGTTGAATTGAACTTTAGGTAGTTTAGGAGTAAGGAAAAGAAAGGAAACCCCATGCTTCTAAACAGACACATTCCCTCAAACAGAAACCAAACAACCAACCAAGCTCCACAAACAACTATATCAAGCCCAGAGGAACAGCAATGTTTTTAAAGGCTGAGAAGACACAGGAGTTCAAAACACACAAACATTGGGAAGATGCAAAACTTTTATCTCTACCTTGGCATTGAGGAGGAGGAAAAGCATGTGCTCGGGAGTTGCCTGTGCTCTCCACTGAAGCACCTCAGACAGAAACTGATGCTGCAAAAAGACAAAAAAAAATCAGTAAGTTGTAGAGCATGTGTGTCAAATGCGCAGCGTCACGTTCCCCTCACATGACGTATTGCGACAATTTTTTCTCTTTGTGGGGCTGGGGTGGATGTGGCCTGCGCCTGACACATCCAGCCCACGGGCCACCAGTTTGACTCCCCTGTTGTAGAGGCAGTCTTAGGTTTGATAGGGTAGTATTCCCTTTTAGCTCATTGTTGATTAAAAATAATTCCAAAGAGGACTGAGATGTTATCCAAAGCATAAGGTTAAATTGGGGAGCTGGTGTGGTTTGAATGATGATCACTGTGAAATGCACGTGGAGAAATATAGCAATAGTTTGGCCAATGTGAAAAACCTACTCAGCCACGAGCAAACATTCTAGAGACATGCTAGTGGAAGCACCTGACACCAATATTTAATAGTTATCTGACAAGCATAAGTGGAATCCTAACCACCAATCTCAAGATGCCTGAGACCTTTCGCCTTTGCCTCTTATTCCTTAACGGTCCACTATAGGGTGTGAAACAAATAGCAATAGAAGAAAGTTTAAGAGCAAGAGTTGGCTGCACCTGTCCAGCACCACAATCCAATCGAACGATACAGATCTCTTTCACACCCACTGAGTGACAGTACATGTGGGTATAATATTGCCTTACATTCATTAAGCCATTGACTACTTGCCTAAGCAAGGAAGCAGATATCATTCTCTGAGTAAGAGAATGACATCAATGATTCTTAGAATTTCAGCAGGAGAAAAGAGCACAAATAGAAACAAATCCATGATGAGGTTTGCAACAATGGCAGGAATATTACAGCATTTCTATTTCAGAAGTAGGCTACTCTTGGGTTTATTTTAAAGGACTGTGGAAGTGACAGTTCAGACTCGGGTTAGAGCAGTGGTTCTCAACCTTCCTAATGCCGCGATCCTTCAATACAGTTCCTCATGTTGTGGTGACCCCCAACCGTATTTGTACGGGGTGTATGTGATGGGGTTGGCGTGAATATGTGTTTTCCAATGGTCTTAAATGACCCCTGTGAAAGGGTCATTCAACCCCCAAAGAGGTTGTGACCCACAGGTTGAGAACCGCTGGGCTACAGCAATCTGTTACTACGCTGTTTGCAATTTGTGGGAAAAGAAAAGAAACAATCAGACCCATAGGCCTTACCCAACATTACCTTCCCCTTCTTCCCACAGCTTTTGATCCTCAGCTATCTGATTTTGAGAAGATGCATTTCCCAACATAAAACGTAACCACCATCCTTCCTCATTCGTGTATGGGCCAAGAGGAAGTCTGGAGAATGTGGCAGAGATACTCACTTTTCTCACCAGGTCATTCTCTTCTATCTGTCCCAGATCCCTCCCAGAGGCCTGTGCAATACGCTTTCCTGCAACCAGGTTCCCCACCATCACAGAGGCAGGACCAACACCTGCTGGCACATACCAAGGTATAAACACTTAGGGAAAGAAGGCAATTAACAGTATTATACATCAATAAAAATTACAACGTAAGCGTCATGAACTTTTTTTTCTTGATTCAGCCCTGTGTCTGCTTTTAATCCCAAGTGAGCTTTGCATCAGAAAAAATGCTGGAAAATAATAGGGCTGAAATAATGAATGCACAGCTTCCAAGCGTGTCTACTGACCTGCTCCTGTGAAGATGTGCCCCCAGCTTCTGATCTGGGATATAAAATAGGGACCCATTCCTTTTGCATTACGACAAGAAACATTTTCACCAACACCAAGAACTTCTAAATCCACTTAGAGGAAGTTTTGTCTAATTACCTGGTTGTTTCTGCCTGGGTTTTGGCAGATTGGTTACACACGTGTGTGGGCACATGAGAATGTTACACGGATGCAATGACCCTTCCAGAAAGTGCTGTTTGGTTTGAGATATATGAATCCCTCCCAGAGGAGTTTTTGGCAAAGTATTTGCTGGAACAAGAGCGAGGCAATATACTCCAACTTGGTGAATACTGTCAATTGCCTAAGAACCAAGAAAACAAAGGTTGACATTCTAGAACTATGAAGAGGTATTTGTATTTTTACCTGGATAACTCTAGAAAGGAGTAGACAAATTCGCCAAGCACTGAAAAATAAGCTGTTAAAAATAAAGCCTGTACAAGCTGTCAGTTTACAATGAGTCACTTAGTGACTGCTTGAAGTTATGATGATTACCCCACAAAAGTTCTTACAACCCAGATTCAAACTTCTCATGTCCACCACACCCCCCCATAGTCCCAAGATAACTGCATTTTGAACAGTCAGCAACTGGTTCACGTTAATGACTTTTCAGTGTTCCATGGTCATATGACCGTGATGTACAATGTTTTCTGTTTTTTCGTAAACTGACCTTTACTTCTAGTTTAGGGCAAAACCCACTGACTGTGTAAGAGATGACCAGGCTGAGCTCAAGGGAGGAGTCAAATGCTTTATAAGTCATGAGTCCCTGCGTGCCTGCAAAAGATCTAAGTCCAGCCCACCTTGAATGCCTCTCTTATCTCCCGCTCTCTTGACTTAACGTTAGTTGGCCAGATTCTTGTACAGAGCTTAAGCTTGCAATAAATCTTTGTCCTCATTTGAACTGCCTGAATCTCTTGATTTCTCTGGTGGGCAGTGGGTTCGCTTAAGGATCATGGCATTTGCTTAACCACCATGGTGCCATGGCAAATAATAATACTAATAATGATGATGATGATGATGATGATGATGATGATGATGATGATGATGATAATGGCATGATCACCTGATGACCTGCTTAACAACTGACATCTCTGACCGTAATTCTGGGCTCAATTACAACTGTAAGTTGAGGACTACCTGTAATTGCAGTTAATATTGTACACTGCCCAGGGCCTCAAGGGGATGGACTGCTTAGAAACATGAAATATAAATGAATAATATAAATAATACGCAATCAGACTAAAACGTATTAGCAGATATTTACAGAAGCAGCTTTCCACATGCCCAATTTATGATTTAATACAAACGTGACAGCACATGAAATGGGAAATGAAGGGACATGGGGTCATGGTTAGGGTAAGGTGCATTCTATTTTGAGAGACTCTCATAAGGACCTAAAAATTCCACCCCCATCACTGATAATGACTCTGTTGTATATGAAAGTGTACAGGTCAATGGTGGCTACTGCTCATCGATTAAGAGAGGGACAAAACAAGTCATCCTAGGCTAGTCTGACCTGCAGAACACGACTCATCCACTGAAAACTATCTTCTTCAGAAGCATCAGGCCGTTGTTCAGCTACCACCACAATCCTTTCATCATAAAATACAGTCACAGAGAACACAGCAATCCTAAAAAGAAACAGAGGAGAGGTTGTACGGCTGGGCTCTGTTGCCTTACAGAGTTGTGTCGCCAGATTTATCCCAAATGGTGTCTGGGAGATATGCAGTAAACCAAAGCCTGCACGAGATTACCAAATGTTAAAGCATGTTAAGAGTACAAACATGAATTCTCATGAAATGGGATGGCCTTATGAAGTTTCAGTCATTATTTTTTTTTTAATGATTGAGAGCAGGGTGACGTCCTCAACACACCCTTTGCTGTACAAATCCTTGGCACAATATTTTTTTGGTTTTATTTTAATTTTTTGTTTCAATAAAACAGATGGCAGCCTGCAACACAAATTGCCACATATTTTGGGCTGATATTTTAAGGAAATAAAAATCAAGAAATCTGTTATCTGTACTAGAATTATTACGGCTGCCAATTCGAAGGGGGAAAAAATGGGGAGGTTATAGGTAGCAGCCATCCCTTTAGCAATACTGGGGCTGAATCCTGGCCTACAGGTATTCTATATGAAAAGGGCAAGTCTTTTTCTGAGGGGTCCTTGGTGCTTGTTTTCTTGCAAACGTTTCATTACCCCAACTACTGTAGGTGATGTCATCAATGCTAGTAAGGAGGGCTGCTTGCTGTCAGTTTACATTCTGGTGCCTTGGCTGGGTGAGGGCGGTCTTAGATATTCTTTGGTTGGGTTGTTTACTGATGGCTCTTTGGCAGCTTCTTGATTGGGGTATTGCTGACTTGACTGTTGGTGTGAAGTTAACCTTGGAATTAATCTATGCTTATCTGGGTGCTGATAACTCGTGGAGAGATGCTAGAGACTTTTTGTTCTCTTTGGGACTGGTCTTTTTCTGCTGCATTTTTTGAGGGGGAGGGTGGTAAACAATAACATGACTTCTGTCAAATGTTTGGGGAAAAAGAGAATGTTTTACTAGGAAGATGCAATTCTTCACTTATTAATCCTTCTGCAAGTCTAGACAGAGATTTAAAAATCGTCCCCCTGCCCCCCAGTTTTTCCTGGGTTGCCTGACAGACCATTCTAGGTGAAAGCAAATGACAGGTCTTCTTTGCTTCTTGTTTTTCAGGATGGGAGACATTGAGCCAGGAAGACATTAAAGAAGGGAAACCCAACCTACTCTCAGAAAAAGATAAGAACCTTCCATTTAGGTCACCAAGGGACTGCTTTGGTTTCGCAGGAGAATATTAGTAATTGAACAGCCTGAACCATCGCCTATCAGAAAAACAATGTTAACGTAGTATTATTTAGAGAGATGTAGACTAACCTTCCTCTGTAAACCGTCTTTAGGGATTCAACTGCCAATCCAGTGGCCACAATGTCATCAGCATTATGTCTGCGTCCACTAACAATGAGCATCCCATCTATTTTTCCAACCACAAATACCAGACTGCCCTATAAAGAAAAAAGAAAAATAAATGCCTATCACAAATGTCAACTGCTTACCTTGCCGTTTATAAAATGTCTTTTATTTCAGCCACCATCCAACTATGCTGGAATGTAAATCCCTCCCTTGCACCCCCACCTCCTACACCCTAGAAAAATCTACATAAAAAAAAAAATCAAAACGCATTTGCAATTTATGACAGATACAAGAAAATAAAACCAGATAAAAGAACATAAGGCTTTTTATAAAGGCTTATGGGTGAGCAGTAGTGAGTTGCCCTACAAAAAGCCAAAATTGCAGCACTGGGCTAATTTCTAAATCATGTACCAGGATATTCCAATTTAAAAGCACAGAATGTGTATTAAGTCAAAATATGATATGCTTCTATATTCTGCATACAGTAGAAAGGGAGGCCGGGTAGTACTTTTCTTCCTTGTGGTTGGTACTGCACAGATAATGAAGGAATAAGGGTGCACCAAAACTCCTAGTTACAACTGATACATCTGAGAGCAGGGGGGGAATCTTAGAGGTGTCACTAAAAGCATCCAAAGCATATGATATACTAGCCGCTCTGCTCGGTTAACAATATGTGTACAGTCAATAGTTCAACTCCGATTCACATTCCAGTTTATGCACAGCAGGTTCATAGGCCCAACTTGTGAAATGTCACTGACCACTGATGTGCAAAGCAGTGAATGACTCTGTATGTATGTTGACCACAAAGGCTATGAAGTGTACCTCTGGGCGCTAAAGAAGTGGAGGATAAGAGAGAACTCAGCACCAACCTAAAGGCTGACACATAGTAGTAAATAGTAGTAGTAACAATAATAATAATAATAATAATAATAATGGCAATTGAAACGTACAGGCCCAACAAACCCCAGCAAGCCAGATCGCACAAAAGGCACATCACCCACTGGAGAGCCAGCTGAATTTACTGGGAAGACCTGGAAGAAGAAGAGGAAGGTTGTTAATTACAACAGCCAAAGCATTTCTGCATGGAAAAAGACAAAACAGCTGAAAAAAATCTTTTTACTGCAACACCTTTATCAACTTAATTGCAGCACTGAGGTTTTCCAGAACCGACTAAATACAAGCAGGTTGACAAAAAGAGTTCACAATTGGGCACAATAAAACTGGAGACCAGGAAAGGATTCCAGACAAGGTGAGCTTCTTCCTTGCAGAAGTCTCTCCTTGGGCATCTTCAATTATCCTAAACAGAACACCAAATCGCAAGACCTTCATTTTTAGAAGAAATCAACGAGGGGCGGCTTGCCAGCAGGAATGTGTTAGCAAGGTAAACAGAGGACTGAGGGACTGCTGTTCATACATTAGGGAGCTCCTGTATTTATTCCCATTGTACTTCTTTGTTTCTTAATCAGAATGAGAAATTTCCTGCTGTTAAAAAATCCTTAATATTTTGATGGTGCCCAACTGTGCAACTGATTAGTTTCGCAGGATAGACATCCAGTGTAAAAATGTAAGGCTTACAATACATCACAAAGATTCTTATGTAAAAATATATTATGCTCAATAAACTTCCTTCCAGCATGTTAAAACACCAGCAGTGTGCCTGTTCTAAAGTGGCTTCAAAGTGATTAACAACACTTAAAACTCACAATTCAGGTAGATGATTAATTTGCTCATTTTAAGTAGTACTTCTGGTTCGGTATTAATAGTATGCTATCAAATCATAAAAATGTTTTTAACTTTACCTATAAACAAATCAGTAGACTCGCTGGCATTGCTTAATATGAAACCTGAAAGCCCTTTGTCTCCCCAGTTATTGCTTAGTGAAAATTAAGCTGGTATAATTTAGCTGTTGAGAGCACAGATAACACACTTGAAATTTCAGCTCAAATAGAGCTTCAGAAAATAGCAATAGCACTTAGACTTACAGTATATACCACTTCATAGTGCTTCACAGCCCTCTAAGCAGCTTACAGAGTCAGCACATGGCCCCCAACAATCTGGGTCCTCATTTTGCTGACCTCAGAAGGATGGAAGGCTGAGTCAACCTTGAGCCTGGTGAGATTTGATCTGCCAAATTGCATGCTCTACTGCAGGCAGAAGTAGCCCGCAGTACTGCATTCTAACCATTGAGCCACCACGGCTCTTAAACATTCACTTTCAACAACATTCGGTTTCAACACTGCAAATTAGCAATACAACGGACCTGTCCCAAATAGCTAACTCAATGAAACCAGATATAATCCAGGTCAAAATATGCAATTTGATTACTGCACCTCAAATGTGTTCTTGGTTACTCCACTCAGCCCATAATACATCATCCCTCCTGTTCTGGCACTAACACAGATTTCACCAATCTCGTCTGTCTTGCAAAGCTGAGGGGAGCCATCCGGCTTCACGATACACATCATTCCTAGAACAAATCACACGCTATTATGAAAAGTCCTCACCTGTCACAAGGACAAGAATTTAGCTGAAAACATGGAAGACATTTAAGAAGACAGGAAATAAAATACAATGGCAGCTGAATGTGTTCCAAAGATTTAGTACACAATATGGTTGCCTATTATATAGAAAGCAAACAGAAAATTTAACTATACTGCCTATAGCCGTATTTGCTGTTTAAAACATTTGAGTCAAACAAAGCACTTTTTTTTCCTCCTGAAAAAGCCCGCTTCCGGAATTCGGTTCATGGAAAAGCTATTTCACTTACTCTGCATATTTTTCACATTTCAGACTTCTGCACGCAGGATAGGAGGGAGGGGCGGAGATGGAGAATTAGTCTTAAGCATGCGGGAAGGCCCAATAGGGCCCTAAAAGCAAGGTAATGTGAACCCCAAGCAGAAGAAAGATTAGGCAAATACAATGTCCCATTTACTTACTCAGTGAATTAAATAAGCCTCAAAAGGCTTGAATATCCAAGTAGATGAAGAGATCTGTTGTCAGCATGCAGAGGCTCAAGAGTGCAACAGCAAAGGATTATACCCAGCAGCTGTGGCTCCAGCAGTAGCAAAGTAAGCTATGTGGTTCGCATTATGAATGCTTTACTCCTATTATTTATTTAATCTGAGCACACATTTCCTTTACTCTTCAACCAAAAAGGCTCTTAAAACGGCATACACAGTATTAATAGAAAGAAGGGAGCTCTCAATCTAAATACTATGTTCCAAAACACAGCATGTGCATGCAGATGCAGAGGCACAAACAGAAGGGGAAGGGTAAATGAAATAAGGCAAGCTTAGATTTTTAAAATTCAATTGCAATTCTTAAAAGGAAACTCTGGAGTGCAAACAATTTTGGGGGCAGGGGGATCCAAATGGAGCTTGTATCTTACCAGGACCTTGAAGGAAGCAATCGGAGAGCCTGTGTAACTTATCTTTACACTCCAAGGACACTTACCACCTGGCATAACATGACCAACATCCTGTATGGTGAGAGCAGAATTCTTATCTTCTGTATTTACACGAATGACGCCATAGCTCAGACCATTCATAGATAAGATAGCTCTTCCAGGCAAAGGTGCTCCGGGAACACCAGGTCTGAAAAGAAAGGCAGATGCCATTATGACCGCAAAGTTGTACAGGGATGAATCAGAATCTATGAGTAAATCACTGGGTGTTTCACCATAGACTGGGTTAAGTTTCTAACTCCCATTAATTTACAGAAGCTACAACAGAGGAACTACCTATATACTTGAGTATAAGCCAACCCGAGTATAAGCAGGGGTACCTAATTTGAGGCTTGGAAACTGGGAAAACTAATTGACTCGAATATAAGCCAAGGATGGAAAAGGCAGCAGCTTCAGTAATCAAAATAAATACCAATCCGAAGGAACTGTGCTCCAAAACCTCACCTATCAAGAGTCGCCGACTCCCAGCAGGCAGTCAACAATGCAGAGCAGCAATCAGCCTGGCCTCCACATATCGTGTTTTTGTGCGATCCCAGGGTTGGGGGCGGGCATTGGCTGCTTTACCCCCACCCCCCGGGGCTTGCGCAAAAACGCCAGGAGCAGAAGGGGGGG
>JANHFR010005549.1:55323-69309 GCA_032468015.1 Mimophis mahfalensis
GAGGAGGAGGAGGAGGAGGAGGGTGGTGGTGGTGGTGGTGGTGGTGGTGGTGTTTTGGATATGTTTGTGGGTTTCAGTTATTTGTAAAAAACATAAAGGTAGAATACATTAAAAAAAAAACGCAGTGAAAAAGGTAACCAGGAACCAGGAAATCTTATATATATTCATCTGGCAGATATTTATTTGTTTGTTTGTTTGTTTGATTGATTGATATGCTGCCCATCTCATTATTGTGTGATTCTGGGGGATGTGGAAAAAAGGGGGAAAATTCACATATTGCCCTGCATCGGCAATAACAATAAACACCTCTGGGATCCCAGCCAAAAATTTTTAATTTCTTTGAATTTGGCAGCAATGGTACTTTAATATGTTTTCTTAAAATTCAGCACGTTTAAAATGAAAGAGGCAGGAAGGCAATGTGTCTAGAGAGAAGGAAATATCCTTATCTATCAAAATAAAAATGGCTATTACTACCAGCCCCAAACTGTTTCCCATAATCATTTATATCGATATCTGATTATGCAGACAAGAACTATGCTGATGTCACATATAGACAGACAGACAGACAGACAGACAGACAGATAGATAGATATAGGGATAGATAGACAGACAGATATAGAAAATTCATCCATTGACTTTATATGGCCAAACATCCCCAATGCAATTTGTCTGTCTTCTAAAGGAAATTATTTAGCCTTGTATGTAGTATGAGAAGTATCATAGGGCTCACCCTCAGAGTAGTTGCATGCCTGAGACAGAGCCTGACAATGAGACAAGAGAGCAATTCGGGACACAGTTACACCCATCACGCTTCCCTCCTTGCTGGTCTTATACTAGAAAAAAAAAAAAATAACATTGACAATTAAACTTCATCAGGAATCACTATAGTTATATTTACATCATGATTCATAAAGATGCAGTCATTTGGTCTTTCTCTCTTTTCATGACCGTGCTTGTGTGCTTGTGTAGTGGAGTCCACCTACAAAAGCACTCTGTTGATCACAACGCAAAAAATGTAACCCTGGATTTTCTTCCCTTTACATCATCTTCGTTCTAAATAAATGTGGGAAATTTGTAACGTAAGTTTCTGCAATTCTTAGCACAAAAAAGATCTATCAGATAAAAAATAGGGAGAGGGAATCTGCTGTAAGTGTAGAATGTTTACTTACCCTGTAAAGTTAGCTACTAGTTCAGCAAACAATACATTCTCCATAAAGCCCAAATCAAATAAGGCACACCAAAATGCTGCTATACTGGTAAGGTATGCAATTCTTGATTTTAAACATGCTAAATACTGAGGAGGTGTTCAATGATTCTGCCACCTTGTTCCAGATGAAGTGTATTTTCAATATTTAAATATTTGTGTCATGCTTGTTAATTCCCTATGAGACATTGACTGAGATTATGAACAAAATCTAAATGTTCAAGAAAAAGAGGACATACCTGCTGCCTAAAATATTTGCAATGACCTAAAGGTATTAACAATCATAACATACTTTATTTTGTCAAATCCCATTTGCACCTATATACCTCAATATAAGCTGGCTCAGTTCCTGCATTTGAAATGTTGGGCTGCCAATCCTTTGGTGTTTTGGAGAGGTACTTGGAATCTGTAACCACCCACTTGAGCCTTGGCCAACCTAGAACCAAAACAGAAACTCAAACTTTAGGTCACAAGCTGTTAGGGTTGTACTTACAGTCCAAGTCATGGGGATTTGGCTCATTCAGAGCAGCTTCCTGTCCCAAATTCAGTTCCCTTGTTTTCTCAGTGTCCGACATCTAATCCTCATGAAAAGTTAATTTAAAAGGTAACAGGCGATAACAATACATAGACTGAATACAGATTACTGTGAACCACAAAAAGGAATGATGAAATTAGGGGCTGCCTCAGAAAACCAGCAGATTTCTCAAAAACTCTTATAGCACAGAAATAATTGTGATAATGAAAAACTATTTTTTTTTTTACTATTTTTCCATAATTGTATCCGATGAAGTTGCTAAGCACCAGCTGTATGTATGTATGAAACTGAGAAAAAAAAATTAGCAGACCACATTTTTTCATAGCATGAAGTGATACTCAATGTGTAAGGCTATTTACTGTTTTGTGTTCAAAGCCACGGAGCAACAAGACAATGTGATTCCAGTTTGTTCCCATTATGAAAGATACTGTGCTTGGGGGATTCAACAGCAGGAGTAAGGATAGTATTAATTTTTGAGGTCTAACAATCTAATGATTCCTCCGTTTGAGGAATGACAGATGCTACATATTTTTGTGGTAGCTAGATTCGTAACCTGCCTTATGTCAAGTAGACTTACAATTAATTATATTTAGGTCAATTGCATTATTTATTCTATAACTGGTAGAGAAGTAGATGCAGGCAACCATTTCCATTACTTTTTTTAAAAAAAATTCAAAACATTTTAAATATAACAAACCCTTGAATTGCACAATTTCTCCATTTTGTGTTTTGGGGAGCCCCTTCAGGCAAACTTCAGTGGTGAGGGCCAAAGCAATGCCACAACTACCCAGTAAGAAGCCAATCTGCTGGCCACCAGCATCCTAAAGAAAAGGAAGGGAACAACTATGATTGGCAGACTAGTAACCAATGTCACTTTTAACCACACAAAACTTATATTTTAGTAAAGCATTAGTAAATGGATAGTAACATTGTGACAGAGCTAATGCACTTATGCACTTATTCAGATTGTGGTTTGAGAATAATATCAATCATAGAAAAGTATAACATTGCCTAAAATTTGATCCTTTAATAAACCCAGCTTGTAATCTGAATAATAATCTCTTTAATAAGAACAAAAGTTTCAATAAATAATGATTTTCAGACTATTGTTCAAAATTAAATAAATTTGTTCTTTTGGCATAACAATTAACATGGCTATGGAATAGTCTACTTTTTTCCACTGTTCAACATTAATTTAATCATTAAAACTGAAATGTGTAAAAATGTCAAAGTTTAAACAAGCACAATGATGTTTAAAACATAATAACAGAGTTTTTCAACGACTGAAGAATCTACCCCTCTCTTATGTGACTACTGTGCTATAAAACACAATGGAATAGAGAATAGACACCAGTGTCCCCACTATTTTATTTTAACAAAAAGATTAATTTTGAGATTCTTCTCCTATTTCACCCTATATCTGTATGCACAATGAGCACACAGAGAAAAGATACCATGGTTTTGTGAGTTTGACTATATAATAGCTGTGAAATGGAGGACCACTTGAAGATCTCTTTGCAAGCCTGGGAACTTAGCAAAGGGGCAACTGATGGAAACCTCAAGAATGTAAATGCATCTACGAGCAACAACCTGTTTGTTTCTTATTTGCACTCATGGCTTATGACTCCTCTATGATCAATCACTATTACCTTTCTTGTTAGAGGCACCTCTATCGGCACTGGGAGGACTTCAGCCAGCAAACATCCATAAAATGCCACCATGAACATGACAGGGTCATTGTTGGGATAAACAAGGGCTACCTATGATTCACAAAAACACTTTGTTAGAGAAAGAAGGGAAACAGCATTAGTGCTTTGACCATTACATTTAATAGGTGGAAGTGGATATTTTAATTGAACAAAGTACATGAATAGCTTTCACAAGGTTATTCACACACACACACACACACACACACACACACACACACACGGTTCTACCAATTATAAAAGATCGGTTATACAGGTAGTACTTGGCTAGAAACAACTTATGACCACTGCAACATCCTCACGGTCACATGATAAAAATTCAGACACTGGGCAATGGTCTGAATTTGACGACTGCAGTGTCCCAGGGTCATGTGATCATCCTTTGTGACCTTCTGACAAGCAAAGTTGATTGGAAAATCAGATTCACTCAAAACCATATTACTAATTTAAAGTTGCGGTGATTCTCTTAACTGCAGCAAAAACGGTTGTAAAATGGGACAAAACTCATTTAACAACTGTCTTCCTTAGCAACAGAAATTTGGGCTCAATTGTGGTCATTAAGTCGAGAACTACCTGTACTTACAACTGGTCCTCAAAGTTCTGGCCAACCCAGCACCTCCCCCACCAGGCAGCAATGGGACTGCCAGATTACTGTCACTAAGCCATGTGACATCACGTTTTACAACTGCATCAACTGCATCACTTAGCAATGAAAATTGTGTTCCTGATTATTGTTAAGTGAGAACTACCTGTACGCCTGATCGATCACTCTTGTTTATCATAAGAAGTGTGAGTTAGAAGGTGAAGCATCTTACCCTGTCTCCAGGTTTCAATACAGGCTCATTTTTGGTGCCCAGCTTGTTCAATAGTGTATATGCCAATTTAAGGCTTCTGCTCCACAGCTTGCCTGGAATAAAGAGAAAAAGCAATCAACACATTCATGGCATTAGCAACATACCATCAGCATTATATACATACATAATATTTATTATTTATTGAGAAAATACACTGATATTGCAATGATATCTGACTTGGTTTGGAGTATGAAGGAGAAAAGGGTCCCAAAAATTTAAATTCAGCAGCTAAATAAACACTAAATCCTGATAAATGCATGAGAAAACAAGGTCTTTGTATGATGCTTTAGGCACCATGAAAAGGAGCACCAACATAATGGTTCAGGGTTAGACCACTGAAAAGGCTATGAACTTAATTGCCATTCACTTTGGCCGAAAAAAATAAGTGCCTCAGATGACAATCTTAATGAAATAAATTGAGCTGTCCTGTGAATAATATTGGGGTTGACAGACAAGACAGGCAAGAATATATCTTGTATAGCGGCACTAACTCTGAGAACCGAACACATGTAAGGCATTTCGTTTCTTAGCATTGTGTTCTTTGTAATGTCAGTCAGAGAGTAATAGCTGCTGACCATCCTGAATGAGGCTTTACTTGCTATGGAGCAGAGAATAGCCAAAAGAGATGCTGTATACCCAATGATACACAAACATACATGTTTTTGCTATACCCAAAATAAAATATAAACCTACCACAATTTCAATCTACAAAACAGAACAGTAACAGTGTTCTCATTACTTTGGATTACCTGTTTTTTTCTTTCTTTTTAATCTATCCAATCTGTATTGCTTTGCTGACTACTTGGTGAAACTTTAAATTTGGTGCTGGCAGTGTGCTCTGCTTAAATGGTTTTTTCCCCCTTCATCCTGACTGTCTGGGGCTCTTAGTCTGAGTTGGAGTTAGCTGTGTTCTGCTTGATTGGTGTTTCTGATACATTCTGTCTGTTTCGTAGCATTCCTTTGCCTTGATTGGCTGCAACCTTGTATTTTGTGTATTGGGGGCTTTGAGAGCAGCTTGGCTTTGGGTGAATGGTTGGCTGTCATTTACTAGATGGCTAGGTTTCATCTGTGTGGCTGGCTGGGGTGTGCTTTGGCTGGAGTTCTCAGGGGGTGTCTGTTTCTGCCCAGCTGCTAGCTTGGCTTGTGATGTGGAGATTTTCCTGTCTGTGAGTGCAGGCTTCCAGATAATTGACAATCTTGTGGAGTCATCTCTTTTATTCATGTTGCCTGGTTGTTTTTCAATCTCTATGGCTTCTTTGATAATACTGTTGCTGGGGTTTTCCATTATGGCTAGGGTTTCGGTGCCATTGAAGTAGATGATATGACCTGTGGCTTTCATGTGCTGGACTAGTGAGGATGTGTGTTCCAGCTTTTTTACTGCATTTTTGTGTTCATCAAGGCGGGCACTTATTCTTCTGTTGGTCTGCCCGATGTATGTGGCAGGGCTGGATGCGCAGGGGACTTCATATATGCCTTGGTTTTCCAGGTCAATTTTATCTTTGGGGTTTCTTAGAATGGCTGTTATTTTTCTGTCTGTTTTGAAGGCAGTCTTGATGTGGTACCTGCATAGTATCTTGCTGATTTTGTCTGTAGTGCCTCTTATGTAGGGCAGAACACAGCTAACTCCAAGACCAATAAACTTAGACTAAGAGCCCCAACCAATCAGGATGGAGAAAAAAAAATAAAACCATTTAAGCAGAGCACGCTGCCAGCACCAAATTTAAAACAGAAACGGCTGCAAAGCCTACCACACATTAGCCTGATGATGGTAAATGAGATTTTACCGAAACATTGCTACAACTTTAAAAGCACAACTATGAAGACGTGGGAAAATACCTAAACAAAGCTTAATGCCATACACATAAATACCCGTGAAAACATAAGAAAACAAACAATCTATGCTGTATACATTAGGCAAAAGCCTAATGCCCACGTAGGGCAGAATGAATACAGATTAGCAAAACACTACTTCATCAATTAACTGCTAATGCATCAAGCAAAACAGATAAACTCAAAGAGATAGCAATAGCACTTAGACTTATATACCACTTCCCAGTTCTTTACAACCCACTCTAAGCAGTTTACAGAATCAGCATATTGCCGCCAACAATCTGGGTCCTCGTTTGACCCATCTCAGAAGGGTGGAAGGCTGAGTCAATCATGAGCCAGATGAGATTTGAACTGCCAAACTGCAGGCAGCTGGAAGAAGTAGCTGACAGTACTTCATTCTAACCACTGTGCCACCATGGGTCAATATTGAGATATGTACGGTAAAACCTGAAGACCATCAAGCTAATGAAACTCACCATACGTCAATGTGTAGACAGGTTTCCCAGAGACATCCAGGGCTGTCAAACAAGGGCACTTGGCCTGTGTGGTTCCCCAGCGTTGCAGAGCTGCTTCTAAAGCAGGAGGCCAATTGCACACTACACCCAAGGGTTCTCCCTTCACAGGTGTCATCTGACGTCCCTCAGGCCTGGGCTGATTAGGATCTGGCTGTGGAACTACAAAGAAAACATCATCCAATCAAATGTTAAAACCATTCACAAAATGGAACAATGTTCTAAAAATGCTAATAAAGTCTACATCTCCCCTTATTAGTGATGCAAAGGATTCCCTAAACTTCCCCTCCAATGGTTCTAATAATTAGGGTTTTCAAAACTATTGTTAAAGGTCAAAGCAATTTGAATATATTTGTTGCTAAGGAAAACCGTCTCACAATAGGAGATAGGAAATGTGTGTGCTTTCAAACCTAGAAAACCGTATTGTTAATCCAACTGCATTTGGTAGAAATCTGCTATTACTGTTGCTGCTACTATATAATTATATTGTATAGCCGTGAACCGCATATTAGATGCAATATAGAATACACCAAGGTTAAAATTCATATCCAGGAAATTTTAACTCTGAACCAGACAGATCAAAAAATAGGGCTTGAGTTAAAAACAAAATACAGCAAAGACAGAAGAGGGCAAGGAAAATGGGGACAAACTGGATGGTGTTTAGAGGAGCAAAGAATATTGCAATTTTTAGAAATAAAGACAATTCGTTATATAGAGCAACAGGGCAGAAAATTCTGAAGTGAGAGTAGATGATGGAATAAGGAACAAAGAAATCATTATATTAACAAAAAAGCAAGAGGAGACAAAATGTGCTTTATTAAAATCCAAGAAACAACATATCAGGTGATTTCAATTCAAGGAATTTGACCTTTTAAAGAATATTTATTCTACATGAATATTTTTATAGGGCAATATTACATCTAATGAAGGCATACCTTCTTCTAAACACCCTTTTAAATAAACTTGGCACTGGAATCAACTGCTTCATATTCCATGTGCCCCTAGTCACTTGGTGGTTCTTCTCTTAACCTGAGATAGTTATCTCATAAATTTTTCTCAACACTTGGCCAAGAAAAAGACTTTTAATTCATTAATGGACTTTAAGATTTAAAGTAAACATGCAAAAGGGAGAAAAAGAAGATTAAGATGTACTGGTATAGGATAATAGCCACAATATATCGTTCACAGAAGGACACCCAATCCATATACCTTCCACAATCTCTTCAAAATCATCCACAAAGAATTCCTTCAGAGGGGGCCGTTTAGGTCGCTTCAGCGTATTGAGTAGCTGCTGAATTTTGGTGGAGACTCTGCTATTTACAGGGACACCTACGGTATAGGAAATGAGTTCAGTTTACCAGAAATACATCAAATATGAGCAAATGTAGACCTATCATATTTGGACTACAGAAATCTGGCTGACTGCTTGGCAAAAGAACTCCAGTGTTGTTGCCATTCAGATTTGCAAGTGCAGAAATGAGAGCCATTGTAAAATATGGGTAACTGTAATTTTAGAGAAATTACATAATCTTTCTGATATATAAAGGTATTTGGGGTGAAGCCCAAATGTAGAATAAACTGAATATTTCACAAGATGTTTTCTAAAACTTGATTATTTTTCTGCTTTTCAAATCTACCATTAATATTGGCATCACACGGGATATATAGATTTATTGTGTCCTACGGTAGATGTTATCATAAGATACCTTTTGTTTCTGCTTGGGCTACAAAACACGGCATTGATCAATATTTTTCAGACCTCAGTTCCTAGCTGATCAGAAACATTTGGCTGAATGGATGCAGCTGCATTCAAGGTTATTTTGCTAATATTGCCTTAGGACATGACCACCAGAGGGTGCAAAGACAACTGGAGACTTATTAAAAGCTAGACAATTATCTTCAAAGGCTTTACATACTACAAAAATCATTGCACAGCACAATTCTGGTATTCATTAAGGAACCCTCATTCCTTTTCAGGATTCTGCATGAATGTGATAAAAAAGGGCCTCTGTTTTAACAGTCACACTACCTTTAATAAGCAGGTTCCTTAAAGCAGCAGAATCTTTTTTTTTTCAGGCTTCAGGGGAAGGCATAAAGAAAATTATTAGGCTGCTTCAGTGACTAGCAGGCAGATGTGCTCATGGTCTGAAGCATTTCTCCTCAATCATTTCCAAAGCAATGAACAGCCTATCACATAAATACAGGCAGTTCCTGCTTAACACTCATTTGCTCAGCAACTGTTCAAAGGTACAGTGGCACTGAATGATTGGCACGTACATCCAGGTCTCAAAATGTGTACAATTTTTGTTAAGTTATAGTCAACGGAAGGTTTCACAATCTTTACGAAGCATTGCGAGGAGGAGGGTGCACATGGCCTCAGGAAGAAAGCATGGCACAGCCAGCAGCTACTTTGCATAGGGCCGGGCCAGGCGTGGCTTGTCAGCGATTGCAGAAAGACAATCAAGGTCAGATGAGCACAAGCAGTCCCAGTGGAGTGCAGGTTGGAGGGGCGGCTGGGTTTTGCATTGTGGCCTCTTGGTGGCTAAGCTGAAGCAGGAGGTGGCACTCCTCAGTAGTGGTGGTGGGTGGAGCTAAAGTAGAGGCCCAAGTGGAGGGGCAGCTGTTGAAAGCCATAGGCCTCTCTGCTTCAGCCCCTGTGTAACACTGCTATCTCTACTGAGGAAGTATCACTGTGCAGGGCAGTCAAAAGAGCAGAGGTGGGGTGTAGATATACCTGGTAGGGGGAGTTCAAGAGGAAGCAATCCCTTACTGAGGGGCTTGGGACTGGGCAGGCCCTAGCCAGGAATGGCTAGGATCGTGTTGATTAATAATGACAATAGGGTAGTAGATTAATAATGTAGATTAACAGATGGTAGTAGGCATCAGATTAATAGGTAGATTAATAATGGCAATAGGGGCTGCTAGGAGTTCTGTCTCTAAGCAACATGGTCATGTGACCCACTGCTTAGTGACAGAAATTCTAGGCCCCAATTACCATTATTAACCAAGGATTACTTGTAGCAAAAGTCCTACAGCTACAATAGTTTGGGGTTCCCACCCCCCACATCTTTAAGAAGGCAAACTCCACAAGAACAGGCATTTTACATATAAAGTAGGACACTTAGCAATTATACTTTTTTTTTTAACATGGGAAGCAGTCGCGCTGGAAAGTGGGACAAAATCACTTCTCTAGAGATGGAACTAGCGCAACAAATGAGCAATATCAAACCCCCCTTTTAAAATACCAAACACGGCTGTAGGAGTAAAACATACAAAGCAGTTGCTTTGCCTTTGTACTTTTTACCTCAGAATAAGCAAGGCAAATTTTCTAATGAATATGTTTAATACACACATATGAACTCAGCTATCGTTTTTTGTTTTTGCTGCGCAAATTTGTTTCTAAGGCAAATATAGTTTCTAAAACAGAAACAGAGCTAGGGTGAAAAGAACCATGCTATGATAAGCAGAGATCTCACAAAACAAAAGCAGAAATCCTGTGAGAATTTAGGTGCAGAGTTAAGAACTGGAAAAAAAAAATCTGATTTTGGTTTCAGTGGTAGCAGCTGATACTGCATGAGTAACATACGTGTTTTATTCAAATGTGAATACAAACTACAACTGCGACTGCAGAGAAAACACAATATGGGACTATCCAATATGAAAAAGGCAGAGGCTCCAAGGTTCAGAATCCACCCAAGAAATGGTTCAACAAATCCAATTTATCACTGCCATTTGTACTCTACCACACAAGACTAATTCTTTAAAAGAAAGAAAAGAATTTTTTTCCCAATTTTATTTAGAAACACAATTTCATTACTTATATGCCAGACTTTACTTTCTTAATCTTTTACTCCTATAGCCATTATTTGGTAATTAACAATGGAAAGAGATCCATAATGCAGCTCATTTTATTATTATTTCTTCAGAAAATACAATAAAAGTGACAATAACTTGTGATTATTCCAACCATACATTCCTAGTCATATCAAAGAAGTGTATTTTGTCCAATTTCCAGAAATACTGACTTATAAGCACCAACAGGAATTCCACACAGTGGGACAACATCAGACAGCAGGTTTTGGCTCTTCCCAGGGATACAAAATCAAAACAGCACCAATAGTGTAGCAGGAAAGAATAGGAAAGGAAAAATTCTGGACATAAATGTGTCAAACTTGATTGTGTCATGGGCCAGATTGTGACATATCGTGACGTTTTTTGACTTGGCAGAGCTGGGATAGCCTTGGCCTGTACGTGACGTATCCGGCCCATTGGCTGCCCGTTTGACAGCCCTGGTCTAAGGTAACCAGATAGGAGATAAAGAGCAAATATATTCTGCTCGCACATAAACTGAAAGGCTGACACCAGCTGCAGCAATGAAGATATTTGCAATTTCTGGGAAAGGTGAGCAGTGCAACGTCCCAAACTAAATCACAAACTGAAAAACTGCATATGGACCTGATCACCAGTTCTTTGAAAAGCACACAAACATTCTGGTGTGACAAAACAGGTTTCTCTTCCTCTCTTGCTATAAACCATTACCCTAAACCAGTGTTTCTCAACTTTGGCACCTTTTATGATGTGTGGATTTCAACACCCAGAATTCCCTAGCCAGCCTACTTAGAGTTGCTAAGGTTGAACAACACTGTTCTAAACACACAACATTCTTGGGGATATCCAGACCAAAACTCACATAAAACTGCACTGCAGGTTGATTGTCCTAAAATCCAGCCCTATGCTACACAGGATCTGTATCAGGGCTGTAAAACTCACAGCCCATAGTCCGGATGTGTCATGCGCTGGCCACGTCCACATCCAGTTTAGCGAAGGGGAGAAAAGTAACGATATGCCACGTGACAACACTGTGACGCCGACTCAAGTTTGACAACCCTGATCTACATCGTTCAAATATCTGAAAATTTGTCACTTTGAAATTTCCTGTGAAAGTTATTCTGATATCTCTACTTCACCACCACAAAGGAAAACCTGCTGTTGGTGAACTTGCTTTGACTTCAAGCAGCTGGTGAATGATCAGAGCCAGATCCTGCTGTGAAGTGTCAACCTTGAAAATATCCTCAAGGAATAATTGCACTTGGTAGTTTTAGTTAGCAGGTTCTCTGTGTTTTATTTTAAACAGCAACTTTCTTTTTTCTGATTCCTCTGTTGCATTTTTAATAGATGTACTTACTAAACTGACAAATAGAGTTGCTTGACATAGCTGAGGGAGGGTTATTGTTTCATGTGCCAAACTACTGTGTGTGTGTGTGTGTGTGTGTGTGTGTGTGTGTGTACGGTTATTTGATTCTTAAGGAGTGAAAACTCTGGAGAAGGAACTATCCTTCTCTAGAGTTCCAACTGTCAGGCCTGGATGTACATGTGTTCAGTCTTAGGCTTATTAATTATAAGCAGTGCAGTGATCATCTGAATCTCTCTCTGAAATTTGACAAAGGCTCTGGCAGCTTGTCCTTCTGTACAGGGTCAGAGATATAGATAGCTTGTCATATAGCCAAAGACGTATGAAACAAAATGTAAAGAAAAGCAAATACAATTCAAGTCTTTGCCAATGCATTTGCCTGATATTCATCCGAAGAATTTTGTTTTGCCTGTAAAAAGAATCAATATCTTTCATTCTATAAAAGATGTATTAAAGTATTATGTCTCCAGAAATTATTACAAAATATAACCTCTCAGTGCACCTCCTACCTTGGGGATTTAATAGGATTCTGAACAGAAAGCAAAATACTGCTAATGAAATATTACTGTGTCAGAAATTGAAATAAGTTCTGTGGCTTGGTTGATTTTGGCTATTCCAAAATCATTTCCCTCTTTTCTTTGTTCTTGCTCAAATTTGAATAATGTAAACTTTGCACCCCTTCAAGAACCAAGGCAAGCCAATTTTGTTTTTCACCAAATTACATACTTTGGTTCCCCCCGCTTCCCCTTACAAACGAAAAACCAACTGAGACTTATCTCAAAATTTTCTGCCTATACTATCAACATAAATGTTAGTGGCTACACAGGGTTAGCTGTTCTGTTCACGAGTTTAGTTGGGACTATTCTGAAAAATGCAGGCCTTTTTTCTGCAGACATGGCATCTTCCAACGTAAGACACATCAAACCATCCTTGTGATGCTACTCCAGGTAGTTAACCTACTCACAGACCATGGCTGCTGTCAAGTCTGGGAAGCTTGGAGAGTTAAGCTAAATAACAGCAGCTTTTTTCCCCTTAAATACACGTAGTTATTTTTGTACAGAAGCAACGGGCACTAGAACTAAGGATTCCATGTTACCAGGAACTCCCTGTTGCCCCATTTGAGTCGCTAACTCCCATATGACACCCTTTCAGAATTCTGTGACATTACATGGCTGATTCCTGCTTAAATTTTATTTTTTTGTGGGGGGGACAATACAGCATTGTGGTTCTGCAGATGTACCATCAGCTGTGTCCATAAGGCTGGACCGGTTGGATGCTTTGTGCATGCCCTTCACTATTCCCGATGGAGGAAGGTCAATAGCAGACGGGCGTGCAGAAGAGGCAGGCGTGGAGGTAGTTGCAGTAACATCCGGGGGAACTGAAAAATTCTCTGAAAAGAGGATCAAGGGAGAAAAATCAGATTCAGGTTACTTCTTGTTACAAGGTGACCCAAGAGGAAACTGGTAACTTTCACAATTCTTCCCTTCTCTGATGCAAGGGCATATATTTTTGGTTCAAATTATCCTGACAAAAACCACAAAGGAGAGAGAACATAATGCATACTGAGTTTCATTTTTACTTTCCATTTGGTTATTCACGCCAAATCACATTTCTGCTTTGGTAACCAACAGATTGCACTGTCTCTTTTTGAAGGTTAAAGAGACTGTCTGAATTTGATTTAAGATGTCCACTGCAATGTACAAGAGGCAGGAAAAAAAAAAACAGTACACTATACCATCCTATCAAATCTATTCTCTTGCCTAGGTAAGAATTGTACCTGAGGACAAGAGGTGAATTTTTATCCGCGTAACTACTAGTATGAACTATAGGATTCTTTCAGATTGTTCAGTACATAATTCAGCAAGCATGTGATAGGAAAAGGTCATATAATCTCTATAATTCATCTAGATAACTACATGTAATAGAAAAAACTTAAAACTGAATCTTTTTACAAACATAGAGATTTTCACTCAGTTTCTAAATTGCAACAAAAATAATGATATTGACACTACGGACTAAAATAATTCTAGACTGGGTTATCACAAAGCCTCTCTACATTTTCATATCATTCTCTTGCCTTCTACGGAATTGCAGTGTAATTGTTTCTAATGCACTACTGCAGTGTTTCTCAACCTTGGCCATTTGAAGATGCGT
>JANHFR010005550.1:7781-30031 GCA_032468015.1 Mimophis mahfalensis
AAAGGATGGAAGGCTGAGTCAACCTTGAGCCTGGTGGGAGTCGAACCTGCACTAATTGCAGGCAGCTGGTAGTACTTGAGGAGGCATAACCCCCTGCACCACCACGGCTCTTTGAACCATATTAGTGTATGTATGTATTTGCCAGTCATTGTCTGGATCATTTCAGGTTGGCTATTATACATCAGGGGTCCCCAACCCGTGGGTCATAGACCAGCACCAGTGTGCAGCCTGCCAGGAACTGGGCTGTGCAAGCAAAGGATTCCCCATCCGCACACGTGTGGGATCCATGCAGCATGCGAAACCACACTCCTCCCAGCCTGTGGAAAAATTGCCCTCCACAGAACTGGTCCCTAGAGCCCAAAAGGTTGGGGGCTGCTGTTATACATGATTTATTACAAGGCTAGTGGCTGCCTAATTTTGCAATCCTGGGCACTTGTTGTTTTGATTTCACTTAGGAACTGGTGGAACTCCCCAAACGGAAAATGCTGAATTCTCCTGAGTTCTTTTAAAAAAAAAAAATCTCCAACAGTTACAGACCAAAGCAAAAGCATTAGCCAACGTTTTTCAGTTATACAATATGTAGATTTGTGTTTGACAGGGTTAAAAAATGAGCAAATTGAAATATTTTTCCCCCTGGAAAGAACCTTTTAGTCTGAAAAGCTTAATTGGCCTCTTTTGGTTTGGTTGTTTTTCCTTCCCAAGGCTTTTTTTCATGTTTCATTCAACGAAGTGTTTGGCAAGATTAGATTTAGCATATGCAGCACCAAAAATAATAGATCCTGTGCCCAATAATTTTCTAATACTTATTGTCTTATATACTGCCTTATACTGTATACTCCCCACCAAATGTTCCATTGTAATTAGCTGAGCAGTTATGTATTCTTGGAAAAAATCTTGAAACATGAAAAGAGTTGGTACGAAATCTCTTTCCAGATTGCAATGTTTACATAGCAAACGTAGGAAGCAGGTCATCCAAGGATCTCTGTAGGTGTTGTCAGCATTTTATGTTGAAAAGCCAAGTGCGCCCAGGTGGAAAATTGCATCTTTAACCCCTGAGCTCATATAGCATGTTGCCACTCCATTTGATCCTTCTGCTAAACAAGCCTGTAATACTCCTGGCTGCCAATCTTTGATATTGTTTTGATTTTTCTAAAAAATTCAAGCTAAGTCCTGAAATCCCATAGATGCTTTTTCAAGAAGCATCTGGACTCCCTTGTTTTTCTTTGAAGACATTTCGCTTCTCATCCAAGAAGTTTCTTCAGCTCTGATTGGATGGTGAGAAATGGAAAGATTTATAGTCCTTGCAGACAGCTGGTCATTTGCATTCTTTTATGGGGTTGTTAAGATCACCTGGAGGTTTATCTGTGTCCTCAGGGTCACTTGAGTGTGGAGCTTCCTTGGGACTGCTGAAAGGACATGAAATGGATGATGTCATATCCCTCTCCTTCTGTTGAGACATAGCTGTTCAGGTTTGACATAGATAGGCCTCTTTCATTGTTCTTGGAAATCAGTGCTCCTCTCTGTCCAAAATGTGGACTTTGCTGTCTTCAAAAGAGTGCCCTTTGTGGACTGCTGAATCTTGTCCTGATGCATTTGTTTCCTATGTTGTGCCATGCATTTGTAAAGTGGTTGTTTTGTTTCCCCAATGTATATAGATCTGCACATGCTCATTGTATATACCACATTGCTAAGTTTGTATCTTGGTGTTTTATCCTTGGGGTAGAGAACTTCTGCCTTAGTGTATTCTTGGGTTTACAGTGTGCATGTATGTTGTGTCCGATCACAGCTGAAGAAGCTTCTTGGATGAGAAGCAAAATATCTTCAAAGAAAAACAAGAAAGTCCAGTTGCTTCCTGAAAAAGCACCTTTGGGACAGCTATGACTTGGATAACTGAGAATCTCCATAGACATTAAGTCCTGGGGGCTTTTGAGTCTGGTGGGGGATATACTCAAGAAAGCACTATAAGACTTGGCATTGCCAAGCAAAATTCAGTTCCCTTTATTTGTGAATGATTTTTTGCTTTGTTTGTTTGATTTCTGTTTTGTCCTTCCTTATGTTACGTAATCATTCTTGGAAAATCAATCCCAAGAAAATAATTTTAGTTGAGGATGTTGTAGTTAGTTTTCCAGTGGTTTTAAGTGCCGCCTGCTCTAATAAAAACATCCAAACCGTTAATGAAAATATTGAAGAGTAAAAAAAAAAAATCATGATTAATACATTTTTAAAAATAACTGTATTGATTATTCCGATTACAATAGTAAAAGCAAATGGAAACTAAACCCAGAGAGAGAATGAAAAATAATAAAAAGTGCAAGCAAAGAAAATGGAGAAAGGAAGATAAAGAAAAATATATTAAAAAGTGGTTTTAAGTCAAGGCTCCTATAATAAAAATATGCCAGGGTTTTTTCCCTCTCTTTTCCTTCCTCTCCTGTAGATTTTCAGATTACTAGACTTTGTTCCATGGAGTTTGTTACTTGAACTAGCTTTTGTTGTCTGGAGGTAATCTCTGCCTTCCTATGAATTGGCTGACTGGGTTTGTAAGAAAGCTGTGGGGAGAATTGGCCACTTCCTAACTGCCTTGGAGTATGTCACGGAATATGTCATTTTTCATGACTGTTGGTTACAAAAATACTGTAGGCGTGACATTTGGTATTCATAAATGAGGAACCAGTCTTGCGGTTATGTCCATTTACTATACCATATCTTCTTTCCATGCATGAGTAACTTGCATGTATTGCTCTTTCTAAGCAGATGCAAGCATCTTTGGACAACTTCTGTTTTACAAAGAAGCAGAAAGAAATGTCTAGTAGATTTTGTTTTTCTTTGCTGCATTTTCATTTTTGTCTAGAAATTCTTCCTAAGAATGCATGCATGCCCCATCTCTTTTAGTAAAATCCCATTGCAAGGGTTAAATGAGGTAAATGTGCTTTGGATATTTTTAGATTTAGATTTCAACAGGTGGTAGGTAGCACTTGGCCAATCTTGGAATCTGAACAGGTTCAACTGTTGTGCTTCACATTTGGATGGCAGTAGATGGAAGGTATTCTAGGTTATAGCTGAATTTAATTGAAGTTCATCTTTTACTGACTTTGAATTATTCAGGACTATATGAAAGATTTCATCATCATCACTTCAGGGCTGGCAATGTAGTGCCCATGGTATTGTATCACTCATGGCATGCCTAGATGGTTTCTATGATTGCGAGAATAAAAAATAATCCCACTTTTTCAAGTAAAATCTCATATTTATCAATTTGATGAGAGGTATGGGCTATTTTGAAAGTATTTTTTTATTTATTAGTATCTTGTTCTTTGACATCTATACTAACCTATGAAATCATATGGCTGTTCATGGACAATGGTATAATTCATACAAGTGTATCTTGGAAATGTAATGGATGCTAGCCAGCTTTACCTTTTCAGTTTACACAGCTGCTATAAGAACCTGGTATTTTTCCTCCAATAGTTTAAGGACTGGGTTTGCGCAAATAACTTGATTATTTAACCAAGCAGGCTAACTTTATACAACATCCCGTATGCAAAAAGATTATCTTCAGTCAGTAGTTGATTATGGTCAGTAAAACTCGAGCAGCAGTTGCTTTTTCATGCATTTTGGATTCTGATGTAAATTTTTGTAAGCAAAAATGCACTTAGCTATAGAAGTATCCTAAAAATAGAATGGATTTAAGACTAAGGCTTGGACTCATATGGGGGATGAAGACATCTTAAGTCTTTCCTCATAGGCTTCTCTGAATTTCACCATGTATTTAATTTCCATTTCTTCTAGCTTTTTTTTTCTTGTCTGCTAAAAAAAAGTCCTTTCTGAAAGAAAATGGCTTTAATCAATAATCATCAGCTTCCTGTAGTGAGCGCTTAAGGGAGAATAAACTATAAATTGGTGCAAAAAGGATTCCCAGTTATGGAGAAGCAGAGCTGTGGTGGCGCAGCGGTTAGAATGTAGTACTGCAGACTACTTCTGCTGACTGTCAGCTGCCAGCAATTTGGCAGTTCGAGTCTCACTGGCTCAAAGTTGACTCAGGCTTCCATCCTTCCAAGATCGTAAAATGAGAATCCATATTCTTGGAGGCAATATGGGGACTCTGTAAACCGCTTAGAGAGGACTGTAAAGCACTTTGGAGAGGTAGATAAGTCTAAGTACTATTGCTATTCTACAGATACTTCCAGTCTGTTCTCACTGCCTCTTAGAATTGGTCTCTGATGCTACATGTCTATGAAGATTCTCAATCATCCAGGTTATGGTTGTCCCAAAGGTGCTTTTTCCAAATGGACTTTCTTGGGGATTTTTTCCCCTTTGAAAATGTTTACTTCTCATTCAAGAAGTTTCTTCAGTTCTAACTGAAGAAGCTTTGCCATCAGCAAAGATTGTTTTCACAAATAATGCTGGGCATATAAGATTTTTGAAAAGCAGGTTATGGTCACACAATAATGTAAGGGGGCACAAAGATGACACGTGTTATGGTTTATCGAACTGGATGTCATTTTAAAAAAAGCTTTATGCTCCTTCTGCCATCTAGTTTGCACAACTTGTAGAGGGGAAAGTGCCATGGTGGTGCAGTGGTTAGAGTACAGTACTTAGTGTACTTCTGCTGACTGCTGATTGCCAGCAGTTTGGCACTTCAAATCCCACCAGCTCAAGGTTGACTCAGCCTTCCATCCTTCTGAGGTAGGTAAAATGAGGGCCCAGATTGTTGGGGGCAGTATGCTGACTCTGTAAACTGCTTAGAGAGGGCTGTCAAAGCACTATGAAGCGGTATATAAGTCTAAGTGCTATTGTTATTGCTATTTTGATAAATTAATAATAATCATGGGCCACATAGGAATATCTGACATGCCAGTCATCTGTTCCATGGCTTGCAGAATGGCAGCAGCACCAGAGACGGCAATGATAGTGAGGTTTGCATACATCAGAAATGCTTGATAGCATGTCCGTCAGAGGATTGGTGGCAGATCCCTCCTGATGGCTTTGTTTGGCAGAAGTGAATTTCCTGTGCTTAAAAAAAAAAAAAAGCTGGCAGGCTCTGCAAAGTTGCTTGGCAAGCAGTATGTTGTACAAGCTTGACCTAGAAGATCTTACAGCAATTTTTACAATCTATAAAAATAAGATAAAGTCATACAACCAAGTAAAATAAATGTTTGCTAAGTGCATTTATTTATTGAACTTCATCCAGTAAAGCACATTTAAAAAAAAAAAAACAATGCTACCAGAGACAGTGTTAAGGAACAAATGGTTGCCAGATGCACAAAATACATTCGTGACCACAGGGAAGGTGCGGTGTGACATTTTACAACAGCTGGAAGTTGTTTCCAAGGCTGTTGTAACGCTGAATCTGTAAGCTGAGAACTACCTGTTATCTGAATTTGATTTAAGGCTTCATACACAGTGCATCCAGTAAGTATTTAGACTCCCTTCATTTCCGCCAATTTTGTTATGCTGCAGCCTGTTTCTAGAGTTGTTGAAATTCATTTTTTCCCCTCATTGATCTACACTAGGTACCCTATAATGACCAAGTGAAAACAAAATTTCAGAGATGTCTGTAATGTCTACAGCGTAATACACTGTGAGATTAACAAATTCTAATGTACGTTAATTCCATAGCACATAAAAAATAAAGTTGTATAGTAAGTTCTGGGTTCTGAAGATCTGAAACAGCAAACATAACTAATGGAATTGCTGTATCCATCAAGAAATCAGGTGGATTCATCTTCTAAATTAATGGACTGAAAAAGCCCATGATCAACCCTATCAGCCATAACTGCTTTTTTTTTAAAAGTGATAATTTGGTCAATTAAATTCCTCTGTTTCAAAAAGACTTTTCCTTCAGGCTTCTGGTTGGCTACTGTGCAAACAGACTCCTGGACTAAGTAAGCCTTTGGTCTGAACTGCACGATCCTTGTAATGAATTTATAGTCAGGACTTCTGTAACATACTGAGCTGCTAAAAGACCCACCTGGCAATTTCTGCTTAACCTCACTGAAAGCAACCATAAGTTGTGCCTTGAGCATAGTAATTTACCTGCCAGTATTGCTTTTTTTGGAGGGTGAGTTCAGCTAAAGACAAAGATCGCAAATCCTGCAATCTTTGAAGGTGCCACCAACACCTTAGATTTAAGCTCAGAACTGACAGGTTTGATTTGAAGGAAGAAGAGTAGGTTGAAAACACCCTTCAACTCCCCACCTAATGTCTAAATCCAGCTGTTTAATAAATTAGAAAATCTTATGTTGGAAATTCCAAAATAAGACAGATCTGATAAGAGAGACATAGGAGCGAGCCGCTAGATTAAATGACAAAATAAAACTGTGCCAAACAAGAATGGTATCTGTGCTAGGAAGAAAGACAACTACTGCTCCTTGCTTCCTTAATTTCTTGCCAGCACAATTTGGTGAATGGTTGCCTGCCCAGCTATGTAAAACAGAGTGCTCTGTAAGCATGTAAACAAAGGAAGAACAATACATCCAATTTTCCATGACTTCACCTCGTCTAAATTTTTACTGCATTCTGATTTCAGGAAGTTCCGTGAAGGGTTTGATGAGAAGAAGGAGGGAAAACTTTCTTTCTTGCAAATTCTGGATGAGGCTCCTAGTCTTTATCTTCAGAGTTTCTCTCATAATAGAATTTTAAGAGTGACTAGCTGATGACGCACCTTTGCCTGGGTATAGTGGGGCCTGGCTAACTTGTCCTGCCGCCTCCTCCGCTGCTTGCCACTGCCTCCCTTGGTCGGTCCCACCAGGCCCAAACCCTCGCAGTCTCAGCCAGGATGGAGGGGAGACAGCTGAGCAGCAAAGGCCATTTCCTCCCACAGCCATTGTTCCTACAATTCCCGGTGTTCTTTGCCCGATTTGCATGCATTGCCTCTGGAGAGCCTCCGATTTGCATGCATTGCCTGGTAACCTGCACATGCTCAGTACAGATTTTCTGCTGTGGAGGTGGGGGTGTGTGTCCACTTTGGCACCCTTTTTGTGGGACAAGGACTGGTCAACCACATTCCACACACACACACACACACACACACACACACACAGAGGGGGAGAGGGAGAGGGAGAGAGAGAGAAAGACACCGTGCTCATCTTTGGAGTTCAAAGTAGGCTCCTGTGAAGTTTGGGCCATTTTGGTGCATGGGTGAAAGAACCTCTTGGGGACATACCGACAAACACCAGCACCGAACCCTTCTCTTTTATAGATGTAGATTTCTCGCTACTTCTTTCATCCAAGAACTGAGCTTCAGCAATCCAGCTGTATCATGTACCTTCTGACCACATCTTGGCATCCATTCTACAGTATTGTAATTAATAATAATGCCTAGAAAAGAAATAACAGCAAATGAGACAGTCCTCCCATTTTTAGAGCAATTTGGGTGAAAAAAACCCTCTGTCGGATAGGTGCATACTCTACATTAATTTGCTTATACTCTTACATTCAGCATCTTTGTTTCAGTGCTTCTGTCTTCACTGTTAACTTTTGTCTTTTGTTTCTTTCAAAGTGCTATGGGTTCTAATATGTTCCCAGTGCCCACCCATAATAATCTCGATAAAGCAACAGCTAACCACATTTGTTTATTACTTACAAGTATTGTCATTCTGCCAAAGTCATTGTGACTCCTGACAGTTTACAAAAACAGCACAAAGAATTTTCCAGAAAACCAAAATAATTAAATTAACGAAGATGATTACTCCAGCTGTACAAATCCTTTCAAATTACCTAAGGTATATTCTTGCCCAGTTATCTGGGGAGAGTTCATAACTGTTAGCTTTAATGTAATGGGCAGGGTCACTGAAGCTGTGAACCTGGCCACCTGTGTTTTAGGTCCTGTCCTTCCTGGTTGATTAAGGTCTCCCACAAGTCACAACAGGTGATAGAGTCTGGGCAGTAATGAATGTTTCTCTGTGGGAGGGGCCGGTTTCATCTGCTGTTAAAGTAGTAGTCCTTGACTTACAACAGTTCATTTAGTGACTTACAATGGCACTGGAAAAAGTGACTTGTGACTGTTTTTCACACTTAAAACTGTTGTAGAATTTTTCATTGGCATATGATCAAAATCCAGATGCTTGGCAACTGGTTCTTATTTATGATGGTTGCAGTGTCTCGGGTCATGTGATCAGCTTTTGCGACCTTCTGACAATGGGAAATGACTGTGTAAAATGCTGCTGGGGGAGGGGCGAGAGCCTTAATGAGCAGGCATATGCATGGAATGAGGGCTGTTGCTAAACACATTGTAAGCCACTCTGAGTCTTCGGAGAAGGGCAAGATATAAATGAGATTAAAAAAAAACAACAACATAAATTTGGGGCTCAATTGTGGTCATAACTCAAGGACTACCTGTAATTGTCTGCTCACTCCTCAGAAGACCATAACTGGACCTAAAGGCTCTGGGACAATTTTCCTCCCATCTTCAGCCTTCCCTTCCTAGGGAAGTTTCTGAGATGATAGTTAACATACAGCTACAGAGGGCCTTGGAAAAAGGATTATCTGGACTCTTTTTAGTCATTCAGCATTGATTGGGCTATTGATAATCTGTTTAGTGGTCTTGGAATGGGGGTAAGTAACCCATTCTGAACCTCCTTGATCTCTCAGCTACCTTCAATACCATCACTTGCGGTATCCTTCTTGACCAACTCAAGGAGGTGAGGGTGGGACATTTTGTAACCCCATGGTTCTCCTCCTTTCTTTGCAGTGTGCCTTGGGGTTTGCTCCACTTCTGTCTGACATCTACATCAAACCACTTGATGTGGTCATTTCTTGCCATGGGATATGGTTCATCAGTACACAAATCATACCCAGTTGTAAGTCTTTCCCTTGGCCCAAGCAAGTGATGCTGTGAAAAATCTTTCTGAGTGCATAGAGGCTTGAAGATCTAGATGGAGGAGAATGGACTTAGACTCAATCCTGGCAAGACAAAGTCACCTGGGTTTTAAGCTTAACCCCACTTCCTAGTTCTAGGCATTTTCCCTTTTTAACTGTGTATGTGCTGCACTTCTCCAGAGTTGGGGTGTAATTTATGTTCTGAATTCTCATAGGATTCTCTGTATCTCTTCTTTGCATGTATGCAGTGGCCCTGCAGATTTCTCCATAATGAATCCTGGAACCAAGCCATACAAGGCTATTAGGTCAGCATCAGCACTTTGTATGGTACCTAGAAGCTTTGTACTATTAACTAAAGGATAATTGTATAGTAGATCTCACTGCTGACAACCTGTCTGTCACATTTTATATCAGTCCCTGAATCACTTTCACCACAAAACAAATATTGTATAGGTAATCCATGTATAGCAGCCACAGATTGTGAATGGCGGCTATATGAAGCAGGCGCTAAACAAGGACTACTTGTATAATGTGGTTTATGGTACAAAAAATGAATTTGTTTTGCGGTCTGAAAGTCTATGGAGATTCTCAGGTCATGGTTGTCCCAAAAGTGGTTTTTCAAGAGGCAACTGGACTTTCTTCTTGTTTTTCTTTGAAGACATTTCACTTCTCATCCAAGAAACTTCTTCGGGTCTGACTGGATGATATGGAATGGAAGGATTTATATTCCTTGCAGGCAGCTGGTCAATTGCATTCTGTTAAAGAGGCCACTTGGATGTTTGTCTGTGTCCTCAGGGTCTTCTGAGTAGTGCAAATGGGTGTGGAGCCTTCTTGGAACTGCTGAAAGGACTGTGTTGTGGAGCTTTGCTTTCTGTCTCTCTTCACTGTTGAACACAAGCTGCTAGGGATGAGTCTGTGTTGTATGAATCTGAAACTGAAGCGCAAACGGTTCCTGAACCTGAAGACACAGGCAAATCTCCAAGTGGCCTCAACAACACTCCAAAAGGATGCAAATGACCAGCTGTCTGCACAAAATATACATAAATCCTTCCATTCCCCACCAGCCAGTCAGACCTGACAAAGCTTCTTGGATGAGAAGCAAATGTCTTCAAAGAAAAACAAGAAAGTCTAGTTGCTTCTTGAAAAAACACTTTTAGGTTGTGGTCTGAAAGGAATGAGTTGCAAAAAAAACCCCAGATAGGTGTTTTGTGTTCGTATGTGGATATCTGTAGTGATAGCAGTCCCACAGAACATGGATTTTAAACCATGCATTTTAAACGGTCCTGGCTATTTATTCACATTACTTTTTGGCATTTTTCCCTCTCTTTCTTGCTTTCTTCTCCATTTAATACCTCTCCCCCTTCTCTACCGTCCTGTTTCCTTGAGTGTGTGCCTGAATGATGTCTCTTTGGGGTTTGTGCTTTGATTTCTCTGACGTTGCATGCCAAGAGGCAGTTTGTCACTCACTTGCAAAAGGGGGTCAGCAATTCATGTCCCCTCTTTTCAGTTAGCACTTATCCGCTGTTTCTCCTGTTTTGACTACAGAGGCAACATGTAGCCTGCATAAGCTGTTTCTTTTTTTAAGCAGGTGCAGCTTGCAGTATGCAGCTGTGATCAAAGAGAGTGAGCTGTTTTCCATGCAAATAGCATCTTTCTGTTCTGTTCTAAGGCTTGTCAGGAGCTGACATCCTTTGACAGCGATTCTACCATCAGCCACTTAACCGGCGTGATCAGAAGCAGGAAAAGAAAGGAAGAAAGGAAGAGCAACTGTTCCTTTCACACATTTCCTTTGATGTCATATTGAAGTGATAATCTCTGGTTTGGGTGGGTATGTCATTCTGCTATCAGCTCTTCTGCAATAATTCTCTGCATTATCAAGAAGAAAACGCCTGTGATCTATGGCAGCAGCTAATGTTGGATGCCCATTGGATATCTGAAAGTCCATCCTTTTCTATCCGTCTGTCTGTCTATGCATCCATCCATCCATCCATCCATCCATCCATCCGGATATATTGATATAAATTTATATTATTTGATGAGAGAGTTCAAGCCAATTCCATTTCATCTGTTATTCTTCAGATTCTGTAGCTCATATGCAAGTTTGCAAGGTTCTCATACAAGGCACACACACAAAAAAGAAAACCACCTTTTTTTATTTGTATCAGTTCTTTTCTTTCTTTCTTTTCCCAACTGTATGCTTGGAAAATTGTAAAAACATCAGTTAGGGACTCCAGCCACAATGTGGCTCCAGGAGAAACTCAGCTCTCATAATTATAATGCAAAAGCTACTCCACAGATGGGTATGAATTCGGGTCTTGTCTTTTGTCTTTTAAAGTCTTTTGTCACATGATTGCTTATGGTTCAAAATGTAGCCCAGTGTTATTTTTTAGCTCTTTGTTCTGAAACATAACTTTAAATAGACACTTCCTTTGATGACATCTTGGTTTAATGCTTGCCTTGTGGATTTTGCTCTTATTCTTTTTTGTCCATCATTTTTCCTTACAGTTAAGTAACTACCATCAAGCCCCTGACAATCATGTAGACAGATGCTGTCATCATCTATAGCAACAGTTTAAAGTTCTCCCAAAAACGTGCCACTGATTTCTTAATCCCAGCCATCCATCTTCTCCAAATCTTGCCAAGCATAGTCACACATAATGCTTGCCCAAAGTATGTGAGATTTTGATTGTCAACCATCACTACGAAAGAATAGTCACACTATTTCTTCCAGGATAGACTGCCTGATTGTATTATAGCCCATTCTTCTCTTAGTACTGTCTTCCAACCCATAATTCGAAAGCTGTTGATCTTCTTTTCAAAAATGGAAGACCATTGTTTGATCTTTGCTTATCCTTCATACTCTTCTCTATGATTGCCCCTTTCTCCCCAGAACTACTCCCATCTTTACGTCTTTGACTCATTGTCTGCCTATTCTTGACAATTAGAAAACAAAACTTCAATTCTTCCCATCCGTTGCAAGTCCAATAAATATGCTGGTTGAAGTTACCTTTGCCTTCTTAATATTTAACATTAATCTGGATGTTTTTCACTTTTGGGGTGGATCTTTTAAATTGTCTTTACTTTAGCTAACAAAATGATGCAAAATATATCTCAAACTCTTAGTTTTTCAACCTTCAATCTTAATCCCAACTTAATTAGTTCCTAATTCTGCTACTCTTAGAATATATGTGTATGTATTTACATGAAGAAAATACACCCCTTGGCTCAGTCCCTTATAAATTGTGGTCCAGTCTGTTTCTCCAAACTCAATTATCACAGGACCTTTGTTCGTTGTAAATGAAGAATAAGCAAATATTTTGGTGCCCTCATTAGCCTTAATATATTCCAAATTCTTCCACAGCGTATCCAGAAGCTTGCTATGGTTGCTAGAGCAAAAGTAAAATACCCCTTTCTATTCTTTTGTTCTCATAAACAAGCCGGAACTGATGAAAAACGGTTGAATCTTTATTGAAGCAGACAAATGCCCTGGGTTACTTTGTTGGATAACTAGGAAGAGACCAAGAGAACTTTGAGTCCAGCTTTTAGGCAGGCAGGCAGAAGTTAACAACTTAATAGAATGTCACACCACCAAATTCCAACCCACAATCTTATCATACCCTCGCTTGTATGTATCTGGGACAGGCTTGTATTCAGCCTTTGCCAAATCTTGTTCCTTTAAGAGGAGCTGAGCAATTATCTCTCCTACAAGAAGTTGGAAGCATGAGGAACAGCAGATAGGAGACTTCTGGAGGACATGGGGTGGGGGGTGGCAGCCACAGACTGCCTGAAAGAGACAGATGCCTATGGAGGAATGTGTTATACACAAATTCTGCAAGAATCAACGATTTGGTCTATTTATCCTGTTAATAAGAGGCATAGCACCTCAAGTACTGTTATCATAATTGATTTTTCCTCTCCAATTTCCCATTCAAAGCTAAAGATTTATGTATGACAAATCAATCTGAATATCTAATAACTAAAAGAAAGTTTTCCAAAAACAAAAATAGAGAACTGTAGTCTGAAATTACACAGTTGACTATTCCTCTATACCAATTTCTCGACATACAACCACAATTGGAGCCAGAAGTTTCTATAAACATTTGTAAAATCCAGAGAATATTGGACATCATTCCATGTTTCTAGGTGCCTGTCAGGAAATAGAGATTGAAATTTGCATTAACCATTTGTTTTCTGCCTGTAATCAAAATACGCCAATTATGCTTCACATCAGTGGTGGGATTCAAAAAATCCCACCACCGGTTTGCTAAATTAAGTGTGGGGGCACTCCGGGAGAAAAACTTCCATGCTGCTCCAAAGAGCAGAAATAGACAGGAGCAGAGGGTTCCCTGGGCTCCAAAAGCCATGTGCCTGCATGCGCGTGCGCGCAAGCCGGACAAGTCAAGCCGGCTTTCTCATCGGTCCGTTGTTTGCTGTTGGCTGCAATTGGAGGAGGCACTGCCGGCTTGCCCGGCTTGTGTGCACAGATGTGCAGGTGCATGGCTTCTGAAGCCGAGGGAACTCTCTGTTCCCCCAGAAATAGATGGGAACAGCGCGTTCCCTCGGCTTCAAAAACGGAGCTCTGCTGATTCGTGCGGCTGCTAGTTCTGCCGCGTAAATCAGCAGAGCTTTAAAAAAGGGAAGGGAGGGGGCAGGGCAGGTGGGCGGGGCCAGCCAGGAGTGGTTTTTGCTGGTTTGGCGAACCACCCCTAATCGCTAGCGGTTCAGCCGAACCAGGCCAAACCGGTAGGATACCACCTCTGCTTCACATGCATTACATTAACATGCCTATACTTGAGGAGACAATATTTTGCTTCCTTCCCCCAGCCCCCTATATCACTCCCCACAAATCAGCAAATTTCTGGAAAGGAAGGGGATTCAGGGCTGGAGAAGGGACATGTAAGACAGGGAAGACTGCAAATTGTGCTGTTGACAGTTTTGAGATTAAAAACACACAAATGGCCTCTTGTTTCCAGTAGACCTCTAGATCATGATGTTCTAGCCAATCAGTGTTCAGTACAATGGGAACATATACGGTTGCTATAGCTGAGTGACAATAATTCTGTTTGATTACTTATTGTGAGTGGCCAAGGTGTTGAATGGTTAGATCATCTCAAAGAGCTTTCCCTCAATCATTTTCATAAGCAAAGGTAATTGCTATATTGTGATCTTTTCTATGAAGTTGGCTATTACCCCTCTATTTAAAACAGTGGAAAGTTGTATTTCTAAGCCAGAGATTGTATGAAGTGTAACAAGGATAATAAAATGTACTGGTTTGTGGTTGGCTGTTGAGCTCTTTTTAATCATCTGAGGAACCTCCTGCTGAGTTTTTGGGAAATGAGTCTGCAAAGCTTTATTTGCTTACTACATGTGGCCTGTGGGCTTTGCAACTATTTGCAAAGTCTTGGCTAGATTTTCCTGGGGCTTCACAATAGAAACACAAACTTAGGTCTCTGTTAGAAAAGGGGTTGCTGGTATTTCCTAGGTTCTCTGCTATTGATATCTGAGGCAGCCCATGAGGTATATAGAGTCTGTGAAATTCCTTCCCTTCTTTTCTCAGTCCTTCAAATATTCCATTTACCCCTCAATTACCACACAATGTTGGAACAGTTCTTGCAGATTCTGTGGCATTCCTGCATAGTTTCTTAATTCCTTCAAGGTGAAATACACTGCATTTCTCATCTTATATTATTCTTTGTTTTCTGAAATATGTTTATTCACTTGGTATTTTTCTTTTCTATGGTTTTGTTTTAGTGCAACAATTTTGATAATTTATATATTCTCTTGCATTCTCTTTCTTCAAAACTGATAGATTACTCTCTATTTCTATGCCATATCATCTTGTCCCATATCTTTTGAGATAGTACCATGGGGCACTTTAAATGGTTCCTCTTTTACAGGATTAAAAATGTCAATGGGTCAGTCTGTTACTACTGCATTCTTACTTGGCAGCTGGTCTATTTCATGTTCTACCACAGTCCCTATTGGAATCTGCCCAGAACATATTTACTGTCTCCAATTTTTTTTTTCATTCTACAATCTTATTTGTAAAGAGAATTATTATACTCTTTCTCTTTTCCATAATTACCGTAAATTTTGGACCATAAGACTCACTTTTTCCCCCAAAAAAGTGGGGGGGGATGAGGGTGTGTCTTATGGTCCGAATGCTGTCCAGCGCATGCATGAGTGGGGGCAAGCACTCTCAGAACAATGGAGCTAAATATTTTAGTATACCGGTACTGTTTGGTTCAGAATATTTTTTTTCTTGTTTTCCTGCTCTAAAAACTGGGTGCGTATTATGGTCAGGTGCGTCTTATGGTCCAAAAAATACGAGTACTCTTGGAAGTACATTTTCTTGTGATTTCTCTGGACTTCTCTGAAACAAAATCATTTTTATTTTCTTATTATGTTTTATGTTTTTCTTATTAATAATGTTCTTGTTTGATATCTTTGTCAGAGCTCCAATGAAGGTTCCCCATTCCCTCATCTAGCTTCATATAAGTTTCCATTCAGTCACCATCTTAGTGCACAAGGATTCCTCCTCTGGCTATCATGACACCTGGCTCTGAAAGGCTTTTAGATCTTGACTTCATCAAACGTTGGGAACATTTTCTTCTTCCTTGATTTTCTCATTGTTGTGTATCTGTTCCCTATTCCTTAGATTCCCTTTTGCTTGTTAATTTTACGGAGCCTATTCCTTGCATTGATTTTATATTCTAACCGTATGCCCTCCAGTTCAAATCTTGCTGCTAAGTTTATGCAGTTTAATCTTAACATGTACATGTTATTTACGGTAATTTACAGTCTCTTGCAATCTTTATCCATGGCGAAAAGTGAATGTCAATTATGACATAATGGCAACATACCTGTGTGCATCATTTTGCTTTGTGCTAAATCTAGTATTTTTAAAAAAAGAGTAGTATAGTTCCCCTTGGTAATGCTGCTGTTTAAGTGTCTACCTGTTCTTGTTTTTGTTTTCTTTTTGATGAGTCAGCAGGGCCATGGTAAGGTCTTTTGGATGTCAGGAATTAATCTGCATCCTTGATTAAATGGAAAAAATAAAATCAAACTGATACCTGAAATATTTTCTCATGAATATAATATTTGGTGTAGTAAATGAGTCATCTATTTTATTATTGTTATGGTGGATCAGATTGTCAGGCAGATGTTTAGACTTGATTTGACACTTTTATCCACAATCTTTCCCGAGGATCTGTGGTAGGCAGATGTTGTTTGGTGGCGTTTATTATTATTATTGCTCCACTGTTAGAATATGGCTGCTATTTTTGCCTCGAACAAAAGTCCCATTTTATCCAGTAGTTGGTCATTCATGGACAGGAAGTACAGTTATTCCTTGCCATACCACTGTTTGTTTAGTGGTTCAAGTTACAATGGTATTAGAAAAAAGGACAAATCAATCCTCACGTTTAGGACTTTTGCATCATCCCTCTGGTCACATGATCAAAATTTGGGCACTTGGCAAAGCATGTATTTATGACAGTTGCAGTGTCCCAAGATCACCATTTGCAACCTTCCTAGTAGCTTCCAATAAGGAAAATCTGGGGGAAGCCAGATTTGTTTCTTGGCCACATGATTCACTTTAAGTGATTTAAGTGATTTGCCTGGGAAAAAAGTCAATGTTACCTCGTTGAATAATGAAATGTCTGTAAACAGGCAATCAAGTTCAGAGAGATCCAACAACCAACAATGGGCCCTATCCAACAGAACAAAACTTCAACATGGCAAGGTTATACACCTGGGCAGAAAAAAACAAAGGTACAAGTACAGATCAAGTGAAATTTGGCTGGAAAACAATAACTATGAGAGGGGATCTTGGAGTCCTAGTGGATGATTGCTTAAATATGAGCTGAGGTGTGCAGCAGCCAAAAGAGCTAATACAATCCTTGGTTGTATAAACAGAGCCATAGGATTCAAATCACATGAAGGATTGTACCACCTTATAAGGCCACACCTGGAATACTGCATCCAGTTTTGGGCACCACATTATAAAAAGGATGGAAAAAGTGCAAAGAACTAAGATGATTAAAGGCCTGGAGACAAAGACATAAGAAGAATGGTCACAAGATTTGGGTTTGACAAGTCTAGAGAACTTAAAGAGGCAGGGTCAACCTATTTTGGAAAGCATCTGAGGGCAGGACAAAAAGCAATGGATGGAAACTAATCAAGGAGAGAAGCAGCCTGGAATTAAGGAGAAACTTCCTAACAGTGAAGACAATTAACCAGTGGAAGAGTTTGCCATAACAAGTTGTGGGTGCTTCATCACTGAAGAAGAGACTGGACAGACGCTTGTCTGAAATGGTATAGGACCATTGTCCACCAGGAGTGTGGACGAGAATACCTCCAAGGTCCCTTCCAGCTTTATTCCAATTGATTGTTGACATCACAGTTCTATCTTGAGCTATATACCACCTCTTCTATTAAAACTGTATGCATAAAAAAGAATGTTAAATGTGGGAATTCCAAGAAGAATTCAAGAAGGAAAAAAAAAGTTCTGGAAACACAGATGCTAACATCTTTTTTTTTTTTTTAAATGGGTGATGGTAGAAGAACCCATTGTGTTTTCTCACAAAGTTTAATATAAATATGAAATTTAATAATACAGGGAAAGCATGAAAAATGTGGCTTCTGGATTTTTTCCCCCCAACTTCCTTGCAAATTAGTGATTATGTTTTCTTCTATGTAATGAAATAATGGCTAGCGTCTGTGTAGATATATTGTCAGAGTGTCAGGGTAGAAGTGTTTAGTTTCAAACTCTGACATATATTTACTTTTTTTTTCAAGGACTAATCATGATACTAATAAGACTGGTTGTAAATAAGTTGCCCCTGTATGTTTCTTACTTTCCACTCCTGTTGTTTCTTTGTGTATTTACGTGTGTGTGTAAAGGAAAGCATAAAGTAAATGACATTTGCTCCATTTTTGCTCATGTATACTGGAAATGGGGGAAGATAATAGAGCACCTGGCAACATTTCAAGATGCAATGGAGGATATTTTTTTCCCCGGAATGCTTTTCTCTGCAATCTGCAACCAAATCTCAAAGTCCCAATTTCAAAGTCTTTCTTTTGCCACGCCAAATTTGATTTTTCTTCTGTTCTATTCAGTAAAATATTCTATTATTAGGGAGGTAGGTGGAAATTGGATTCTAAGGAACACTACGGTATGTAATTTCTTTTTCACCATTCTGTTGGACACGTGCCAGCATTCAAAAGAGGAAGAGACCATCAAGAAAGAGAACAGAGAGATAAGCTGGAATGTAAGGACTCAGAAAGATTAAAGCTCAGTATGAAGTGGTTGAAGATTGCCAAGGACAAAAAATGGGCTTCTTCAGATATAGTTAACAAAAAAACCCCAAAACCCATACATACTAATTGCTCAATGGAGACCACAAAATGCTAGCAGATAATAAAAGTATCTCGATTTTTCAACAACTCTCCCGACTCCCTGTTGCTGGGCTGGCTCATTGTGGTGGTGGAGGAGGAGTGTTCCTTGGAAGGATGATGGTGCACAACAGCAGTTGAACCCCAAGATGCATCCAGACTTATATTGCACAGCATCCAGTAGTGGGCTCCTGCCGGTTCAAACCGATTCTAGCAGACCGGTAGTTCTGACCAGTAGCTGGCCCCGCCCACCCACCTCCGCCCTATCTTGTCCTATATTTCTTTTTTTCTGGCACAGCTGATTTCCACGCCTCAGCTGTTCTACGTACCGGAGCTGCTCTAGAAGGTAAGCAGCTGAGCTTCAAATTGCTGTATTTTGAACGCTGCGCAAAGCACGCACTCACAGAACCGGTTGTTAAACCAGTTGCAGCCCACCACTGGAAGCACCTATATGGGAAGATGGTGGAGGTGGTTACCAAAGGAGTTCATACTATACAGGAGAAGGCATAATAAAACACTCTCTACTTTATCATGAAAAGCACGTTGATAAACATTATAAAGTGATTGATAGTGTAGTGATAAGGGACCCCTAAATTTGAAAGCACTGAACATGGTACTGAGGAGGAGTTGAGGCTCTTTCAGAATACTAATGAAGTTTATGACATAGCAAGATTAAAGCCTTTGAGACATCTAGTTGCTGATGTTACCCAGGGGGAAAAGAAAACCTCAAGCTGCAAGGGCAGAAATCCAGCGGGAATATGAAACGCAAGAAACATAAACACGAGGAAGCTCAACACAGTGAAAGATAAAACGAATCAACTACACACTGACACTTTAGGCATCAGCAAACTGAAAGGGGCATCAGTTGGGTACTTTCACTCAGAAGATTAGTCTATTTACTACTCAGAGCTTAAAAAACAAGAAAGGGCATTGCTTTCATTATTCAGAAAGAATATAGCAAAGACAGGGCTTGGATACAGTGCAGTGAATGACTGAATAACAACAGTTAGACTTCATGAACAACTAATACAAGAGTTATTCAAGTTTAAACTCTACTGGTGCAGAAGAGGAAATTGTTGAGTTATATTGTCAAGGTCAGTCTGAAATTGACAGAACTTGCAAGGAAGATATACTGCTTGCAGCTAGAAACCAGAATGCCAAAGTTGCAAATATTAAGCAGCAAAATGTACTTGGTTCGTATATCTTGGAAACTGAAATGAAGCAGGAGAATGACTTATCGATTTTTGCCAATCCAGTATATTGTGGAAGGCATGATGAAGGGACAGGATTGAATCTCGAGACTGAGAATATTCTCTGAAATATGTTTTAAGGCTATTAGCTCTCCAGGCCCAAATTAGTTACATTTTAACAAACTGAAGAAACCTTCTGGTGGTCTAACCCAACTGAATTGTTTTTGTAAAATGCTGGAGAACAGAGGACAAGTCAAATTATTGAAGGAGTTCCAGTCTTTAAAAAGAGGATCAAGGGAGCTTCCGATCAGTCTGCCTGACATGGTTATCTGAGAAGTTTTTAGAATAGTTCATAAAGCAATTGACCCTCAAGTGCTTTGAAAATACTGAGATGGTTCTTAAAAGTCGGCATGAGATTGTCACGAACAAGTCTTTCAATTACATTGTGATCCTGAATTTCTTAATCATATGTGAAAACATAATGGACATCACATACCTGAATTTTAGTAAGCCAATTGACACACACACACACACACACACACACACACACACACCCCAAAAAAATCCATGGCATGCTGATTAACAAGTTCTCCAACAAGGGTAATTTTTTAATACAATATTACGTGAACTCACAAATAGCTTGAAAACTGAGACCAATATGGTACATTTGACAAGGAGATTCTGTTCTAATCCATCCCCAGCTACTAGATGGCTTGGGTTAGTTTCACTCTCAGCTGAATATGTTTCATAGAGTTGCTTGTCAGATAAAAATAAAGAAAAATCTTGAGCTCCCTGTAGAAAGGTGGGATATGCATCTCACAAATGCAAATTTTAAAATATTCAACAGTTCCCTCAATTAATAAGTATAAATAATGAGGCATGGGATTTTTTCCTGGGCCAATTGTCATTTAGTATTTTCACTAATAATTCAGATGAAGAAGTGGAAAGAATGCTGTATCTAATTGATTGTTCAAGATTTCTTTATTATTCCAAATGTCAGGTCACAGAATAAGTTACAGGAAAGCAGATACTGGTAGAAGGCTTGGTTCTTCTTCCTCAGCTGAAGCCTTCAGGAGGCCATCAAAGGAAACCTATGTAAAGTACATTGCAGTAATCCATCCACAAACATGAGATTATGGGGAATCCCAAGCAATTACACACCATATAAAACTGACAAAGCAACCACTAATCGTGGTCTCCATCTGCCTGACAGTCACTGTGAGTCTAGGAAGACCCATAGATCTCGTACCTGCTGTATCAAGAGAAGCGCCTCCTCAGCCAGAGTTATCACTGGAGCAAGCAAGGTATCTGATCGTTTCTGCACTGTCTTGAAATGGTTCAGTTTCATCCTACTTGTTTCTTCTCATCCGTAGATTGTAGAGTTTCCAAGTGTTGAATCAGAATTTTCACCATTTTCCCAACCCAGGGTGGCCATGTGCATTGAGCTTGTTCAGCATACCTTCTATACCATATACTGATCAACAATGCTGTTTTTGGCTTAAAAAAATGGAAAATAAATGTAGATATGGGGCCACAAGGCATTTAGAGGGTGAAATTGTTCCTATTTCTCTCTTTAAATTACTCCAAAATGACTCCCCCTCCCCCAAAAAACCCAGGTTGCCACTATTTAACCTACATCTGCTCTGACCACATGGAACCTCTACTATCTATTTATCCAAAGACTGAAGTATGGCCCACAACTCAAAAAAGGTTGACTAGTCCAGATATATACACTGGAACCTTGGTTTACCAATGCTTCAGTTCACAACCAATTCAGTTTACAACCAAAAAAATCAGCTAAATGTTTGACTCGGTTCACAAACAAATCCTCGGTTCACAAGCAAACTTCCTGAGGACAAAGAAATCTCAAGAGAGAAAACGCCTGAAGGAGAGTATCCTTCCATCGCAGAGGTGGACTCTCCTGCAAAACAGCAACCTCTCTCTTGGAATCAACCGACTGAACAGTTTTTTCTGTTGTTCGTGGCTTTCTCAGTGTTTAGATTGAAGGATTTTACTGTTACACTGTGCGTTCTATGGCATGTTTAACTACAGTACTGCATTTGTGTGCTTCTAAATCTTAAAAAACAATAAGAGTTCATAGGGGTCTGGAATGGATTGATCATATTTCCATACAACCCAATGGGAAAATTTGTTTCAGTTTACAACCAACCAACCCAAAGTTATGGAACCAAGTGTGGTTATGAACCGAGGTTCCACTGTGGTATAGTACTATCATCCACATACAACCTAAATTCTTAAAGAAATATATTTTTCATGATCACCATTCCCAAATATTACTGTGATATAGTACTACTTCAGGATTCCTTTTTTCTTTCCTGAAAATTTATAAAAATTAAGTTAATAAAAATCGGCTTAATTGAGTTTTTACAAGTGTTTCCATCCTTCTTGTACAGTTGCACCTTTAGTTAATTGAATTATGTTCAATTGTTTGCTATCTGGAAGTACTATGTTTTTCTGTTGGTGTGTTTTTCAAGCTGCGTGATTCCAGCTGGAATAATCATTTTATAAACTTTTAGTGTTAATCAAGCAGGTTCTCTTTAAGAAGTAGCAGAAATATTGGAGGAAAGTGACTACATATATTATGCTGACATTTTTAAAGGGAAATTAGAAGTGAGTGTAGTTCATTGCAGAGACTTCCCAAAATATACGATAATGAGATCTCATGGAAGAAGTTCATGTGAAAAGTTGCCCAAGATGAGTGGGAGTTCTTAAAGAATGAGATATTACAAGTATAATCACAGACATTTTGAAGAATCAGTGTGGAGTACCATAAAAGCCAATTTGACTACTATCAAAAGGAGCTTATGGGGGGGGGGGGGGGGAGGG
>JANHFR010005552.1:39244-49498 GCA_032468015.1 Mimophis mahfalensis
GGTTGGGGGTCACCACAACATGAGGAACTGTATTAAAGGGTCACGGCATTAGGAAGGTTGAGAACCACTGCCCTAGAGTCAGATATGACTGGGTAGAGAAAATCTTTACCTTTAAGTATACTTTGTATTTCACAAGACTGAAAGCATATCACTTCTATGGTCTAGATACTATTGTCCATAGGCCATTTTTGTCAGTTTAAAGAATAACCACATCGAGGACTCCTAACTCGTGAGCAGGGAAACTGTTAGTATATCTAGGGAATGCATTTAATTGTCTGGGGGATAAAGATAAGCTGCTGATGGCTAAAGAAGATAAGCACATTACAGACATTTGTTCAAGCTTGGAGAGGGTAGTGTTTGCTTCTTATTTTAAAAGATGTTTTAACTTAAGTCCATAGGTGTAAACCACAATCAGACTCTCTGTTTCATATCTATATTAAGCTGCTGGGAGAGGCCATCCAACATTTCAGACTACAATGTCAGTAATGTGCACATTATATGTATATTTACAATGCTACTTCAAGCTCAACTGAAGTTACTGTTGTTCCAGATTCTTGACCTAGATTTTAGATTTAGATCTACAGACTTTAGTGAGACAAAACAGGAGGCATTTATTATTGATTAAGTATTGCCAAAGGTAAGAGAATTTCTTTCTTTGTTTGTTTAAGTTATTTAATTTCTAAAACCACCCATCTCAGTCAATGACTCTGGGCAACTTACAGTTCCATATGTATAAGTAGCTGAATCTTCTCCCTGTGGTTGATTATCTTCTTACCATCTTCTTCAAATAGAAGACAATTTCCTTCATTATTTTCTTGCACTCATATACTAAAAGAACCCCACCCTTTTTTTTAAAAAAAAAATTTTTGTCATTCATTGCCACCCTTAAATGATTCCCTATCTTCGCCTTCCTGACCCCATCCTTACAGATTCAGGCTCTTTCCTGATTTTCTGTTTTATCTCTTTCCATTTTTAAAGTTTATCCATTTTGTTTCTCAGATTATGGAAAAAGCTCTTTGTGTAACCACTCACGTGTCGGTGTTATATAGCATCTTTTATTTATTATGTCTGGATATGTATATGTCATTCAAAACATTGTCCCCAATGTATATGTGCTTCAAAACTTTTTAAAGAAATATTACTAAATTCGGAATAGTAATTTTATATCAGCATATAACCCTGTTCCGTTTTTGTTATAGTTAGGAAAGTATGAATTTTCTAAATTCACATCACAATATAAATTAATTTCTTCTCATGCTTACTTTAGGCTTGCTTTAATACCTTGATTATGGACACCTCAAAAAAGAAGACATGCCTTCCCTACCACTGTGACTGTCTTTTGGACAACTTCCAGCAAACTTCTATCAACAAGATTGACATGAAATTTTAAATAAAGTGTGATAATATGCTGGCTTCCAGGATTTATTCATATCTGTTTATGGGCTCATGTCAAAACTCATCTAAACATGTATCACTCCCTGCATTTATTGAACAGCAAATCCATTTTTCATGTAGCTAAAATGACAATATGTCAACAAGAGAGAAATTCTCTTATGAGCCTGAAATAAAAAGTGACTAAAAGTGAAATTGCACCATCCATTCCCACTTATTTCTACTCTCATTATTCATATTCTTTAAATGTTGATGCTAGAAAGTGGTCAGATATCCAATATTTACAGATATTACACACAAATATTAAGCGGTAAGCATTGACTTCAGTTAAACTGAGTTTACATTGAATTGTGAATTTACAGTGTCTTTTCACATTAAAACGACCCAAGAATTAACAGAAAATAGTGAGCATAATTTACAATATCTTTTCTGTCTACAGAAATGGAAGGTTCCTGATCAGAAAAAAGGGAATCAAGCTTTTGACTCAAAAGGAGTTTTACAAACATAATTAAGTTCTTGGATGCACATATGGACCATGCAATATGAACCCAAAAGGACACTGTGAAAATCTACATAGTCATCCGGCATAAGATTTAGAATTTCAGATTTTACTGTCCGTTTCATCTAAAACTAAGATATATTTATAAAAATTTTATTCCATAGCAGTAGACTCTCAGAAACTCATGCATCTCAAAAGAATGCAGGGAGTTCTTGACTTACAACCATTCATTTAATAACCATTTGAAGTTACAATAGCACTGAAAGAAAAGTGACTCATGATCAGTTTTCACACTTATGAGTATTGTAGCATTCTCATGGTCATGTGATTAAAATCTGGATGCTTGCCAATTGATTCATATTTATGATGGTTGCAATGTCCCAGATCACATGATCCCTTTTTGTAGCCTTCTGACAATGGGAAAGCCAGATTCATGTTACTATCTTAACAACTGCAGTGAATCACTTAACAATTGTGGCAAGAAAACTTGTAAAATGGGGGAAAAAAATCACAGCAGCTGTCATGCTTAGGAACAGAAATTTTGGGCTCAACAGTGTTTGCAAGTAGAGGACCTACACAACAGGTCTAAGCTAAAAAATATTATCAAAACAATAGAAAAAACAACACTACCATCAAACAGCTTGATGATGTGGGCTCATTTCTCCAACAATTCTCTGAAATTCCTGAATTTTTAATAAAAATGAGGAGGCCATTTTCACATCCATCAACAGAAAAGGCCCCCTCCCATGGCCACCTTCCTTAGATCATAAAATATATATATATATATAGGATTACCACATCAGAAAGATCAAAATTGGGTAAAGAAAATGGTTCTTGAGCAGAGATGGTGTCCTACCGGTTCCCTCTGGTTCCTGGAAACCGGTAGTGCTGACCAGGGATGGTTTGGCGAACCGGCAAAAACCACCCCTGGCTGGCCCTGCCCACCTGCCCCCTTCTACGCATGGGTGCACACCCCTGCACGCGCCTGGGTTTTGGAGCCCATGGAACAGCAAATAACAGAGGAGCGATCAGACAGCCGGCATGCGAAAGAGGAGCTCTGCTAAATCGCGAGAGAGCAGAGCAGAGCTTTAAAACTCAGGTGGCTTTTGTAGCCCAGGGAAGAAACCATTGCCTGTTCTGATCTATTTCTGTTTTTGCTCTGAAGAGCAGAGATAAATTGGAACAGTCAGTAGAGTAGCTTCTTCCCTGGGCTCCAAAAGCTGGGCACATGCGCACATGCGCAGAAGCGGGGTGCACACATGCATGCGCGCACTCCCTTAAAATTTAATGAACCGGTGGTGGGATTTTTTCAATCCCACCACTGTTCTTGAGGTATTTGGATGTCAAGCCATATAGAAATATAATATGTTCATATCAGCAGGACCTTGCCAATAACAAGATCCTTGCATTCTAGACCAACTGAAACTTCCAAATAATCTTCTGAAGTCTAGGTGAGTAGTGATAAGGGCATGAACTACACTTCAATTTCCAGGAAGGGCCACAACTTGGATGCCATCTGAATTGGGCCAAAGAGCGTACTCTATTTAGTAATACCTGTGAATGCAGGAGGATCTCCATATTGTGAGCCCCCTCCTTCAGACACAGTGCCATCCAGAGATAATGTTGGACACAACATCAGAGACAGCCAAGAAACCTCATGAAAAAACAGCAGCTGTGTCTTGCTTGGTTCAGCTTCATCCTGTTTTGTTCCATCAAGACCCTAATGGTCACCAGACATTATAGTATCTTAATAACTCTTATCAAAAATATACTATATGATGGTATGTATTTTCAGGAATTGGACTTTGTTAGATGCAAATTAAATATATCAGCTTACATTTATATTGGCATATAGAGTAAGAAATGAAAACTTCCTTATATAATGTCAAGGCACAAAAAAGATGAAGATTTTCATGCTGTATTAAAAATGAATGAAAAACATAAAAACGTAAGCCATCATTATGAAAGCTGCAGCAGCCACTTCTTGGAACATTTGAGTTAGAAGTCTAATATGAAATCTTAATAAAAGTACATCCTGAAAGGACTATAGCAAAAAGCTTCTTAAGGAGTTGCATTTATTGGGGACCAAATGACCCTTATCACCTCTGGCATTCACTGGGGACAAGTCAAGCCACAGAATTTATGGTGCATTTCAGAAGAACCCAGTTCCATGCATAGATAAATGCTAATTGGCTTATTGTACTCCTTTGGTGAAAGTAAATTGTCCCCTTTGATCTGTGGCATGAGATTTATTTTGAAACATCAAAGTGCTCTCCAAAAACTGAACAAGGATGAAAAGCTACAGAAGCACTGTATTTTCCTGTCCTTTGAGGAATGAGGGTGAATAATCAGTATTCCAAGTGCTGAGAGGATGGAAATTTGTTAAAGAGTTAGAAATGTGAAATAACAGCTCCATAAGGATTTGTTTTTGCCATCTGTATTGTGTCAAAGCAATTCAAAAAGTTTTCAAATAGGTATTTTCAGAGTCACATCCTCTACAAGAACAATAATTTGGATGCATACCCATTGACATGGGTTTTTTTTTCAATTTTAATTTTAGTATAAAGCAGACTCATTATTTTAACTTTGTGTTCATGAATGTGGCTATTTGCCTTCCAAAACCCTCTTAAAAGGCTCTGACTGGTTTGAAACACTTATATTGCTTATGATAGGATAATGAATTTCTGAACGGGTCAGATGTGGTGGAATTTAGTGAAGAGGTGGATTCCCAGGGGAAGGGATTGCATTCCAGAGAAATAAGAGGTAATTAAGCCCATATATTATGCATGAGAAAAAGAAAGTGAAGATCTCCCCAACCTAATAGTTCACAGAGTAGTGTATATTGCATATGCAGAAAGTAGACTTCAGTCTGGCAAGATTTTGTCTATAGGTATGAAACAAAAAAAGATCTCAGTTTGGACAATTTGCCATGTGTCACTCTTGGTTTTGGGCCTTTTTATTCTCTTAGATAATTTTATTCCATTAGGAGGGGATTAATGTCAATCATGTTTGCTTCCTTTCTGATGAGGTCCATGTCATGCAATAAATAAGCAGTTCATGTTGATGATTCAGGAGGGGATTCACATCGTATGTCTCTTCTGTCTGTCTTAATATTCTGATTCCTTTAACACTTATAGTACAAGTATAGTACAAAAATAGACTATAATTTATTTTTAATTATGATAATTTATTTTTAACCATTTTTAGTTTTTGCATAGTGATTTTCTAAGAGTTGTTAAAGGGCTGGGTTACTAATTTATTTCTAAATTAATAAATAAGTGAAAACTATGTCTTAACCTCCTCTCTTGAATTATGGTAGGCCATAATCAACAGGTGGTACTTGTAGCCAATTCTTCTGTTGGTAAATTCTAACCTCTTATCTGATCAAGCAAAAGAGAAACATTCACAATGTATTCACAATGAAAATATGGAAGCAGAAGATGGGAAAATTAAACCTAAACTTAGGTCACAAAGTGGGTAAATGGGATTATCATCTCACTGACACGCATCTTTTATTTTATTTAAATATCCCTGTGGAAAATTATAGGGCATTTTGAAAAACATAACAGGGTTTTTATCAGTATAAAATATGAAAAAATGTTCTAAATAAAAAGGATAATGCTAAATAAAATGTCTTAGCATTCCTATTCCATTAGCTTTAAGCATCTAGTCCAGCTAAATTTGCACCCTCACATCTTGTATAAAATGAAAAGGTTGCTGCTTGGAGCTTGTCTCTGCTGTACATGTCAAACTGGACATTTCAAATTCTATCTTTCCTGCAAAGATAAAGATGTTTTCCTGTGATAATATCTGCAAATTATATTTGGCAGAGAGCTGCTCTGATAGAAACATAATCATAATTGAGACATTTAAACAGCCCCTGTACAAGAAACTCTCTCCTGTACATCTGGTGCTTCTTGGAAACTTAAACAGCAGAGAAATCATTTTAATTTGTTTAATGCCATGTTCTTGTCTATAATGATGGCTGTACATTGTCCCACTAATTTCTCCAGTGCCAATTTCACACACAGTGGTTTTAGTTTGAGAATACACTTGTTCAGGTAAATTCACTTTGCACTAGAACAAACCAACTTTACTACAAGCAGAAACACCACATATAAAAGCTCTTCTCCTCTGCAAACATCAAGAGATTGCTACAGCTTGTCTAATATGAGCCAAGTACCTATGAAGTCTAAAGTGTGTTTTCTAGATGATCATTTTTCAGTCCAGAATAAATTATCCAGCATGAATATCCTAAATCCCTTAAGTGGCTTGTGCTATTTTATTGTGGTTCAAAAACAACTCCAAACAAAAAGCTTAGAAATCCTGAGAAAACATCCATGTAGACCTAACCCTAACCCTATATTCATTTTTCCTGGCAATGGGATTTCCAATGCATTTTCCTGGGCTCCACATTGCTTGTTTACATTTAGAAATCCTCTAAGAATCTATCTCTAGCATCAGTTTTTGGCCACAAACAGTGGTGGGATTCAGGGGTGTTTTACTACTGGTTCTGTGGGCATAGCTAAGCTGTCGGCAATCAGAGGTGGTATTTGCCAGTGTTACCCAATCAGAGGTGGTATTTGCTGGTTCTCTGAACCAGTCAAAATTATCGCTACCAGTTCTCCGGAACCTGTCAGAACTGGCTGAATACCACCTCTGGCCACAACATCAAGTAGACCTAACCCTAATACCAGACACATTTTCATTAGCAAAGATATTTTTTCATGTGTTTTACTGTGGTCCACAAATAACTCTACATGAAAAGCTGCCCATATCCCTTTCCTTAGAAAATGGTTAAGAATCTATCTCTACCATTAGTTTTTGGCCTTAATTCCAAGTAGACCTAACCTTAACTTTAACCTTAACCCAGAATTCATTTTCATTGGCAATGGGGTTTTTTCCCTTGTATTTTACTGGGTTCTACAAACAACTCAGAATGAAAAACTCAGTATATTTTTTCTTAGAAATCTGCTAAAAATCTATCCACAGCATTAGTTTTTGGGCAAAAATCTATATACATGCATTGTTTATTTGTACTGCATTGGGAAAAATAATTTATGGAATGAAATGAAACAAGATCTCTATGAAATACTGTTAAAAGCTTTGAACATCTTCTTGGCTCTAAGGAGTTAAAAGTAAGAGTTAACAAATAGAAGTGTATAAATAAAGTATTCCTGGATAAGTTCAAAAGTCAATTATGTCCTAAACTCACTTTCCCATGGTAGCCGGTATGACACTTTTTGCAGTACAAGTCCATATGTCCAACTTAGTAAATATTAATCATGTTTCCACAAGCCAATGGTTTTTGGATGGACTGGATACAAATCTCAGAATTTTCAGCAACCAACTGGTATAAAATTCATCTTAATATATTTAAGGAAATTTGATCTCTGTAAATATTTCCAAGACTGTGGAAGTTCCATATTCATGGTACAGGTCCCAGAATTCCCAATTGTGGTCTCAATTGCTGAAAATTTTGGGAAGTGTATTCCAGAGGAATGATTGGTTGAATCCATTGAGTGAATCAACTTGTAATTTCAATTATCGTTTGCCCATTGAAAATTGTATTTAGCTACGTGATTAAAATGAAATGAAGTACCACATATTTTCAAACCTCATCAAAGGTCCGATTTTGATAACCATTTAAAAAAAAAACAAAGTTCCATGAAGATGTTTAGCCAGGTTAAATGGATTAGTGGCTCGTCCTCCTCCCCCTCCCCCCCCGATTGTTCCTACTGATGTAGCGATATGAAAAACTGATCAGCTATACATCTGGAATCTATCTTATAGCAATCTGAGAAAGTTTTCTACTGTATGATGAAAGTGCAGTAACCCTCAGTTGGTGTGCCTAATAACTACAGCATCCTGGCCTATTATCAAGGGAGTTCTCATCCAAATCTTTCACAAGATAAGGAAAGTTAGTTTAAGTCAGAAAAAAAGGTTGGAAAGCTGTGGACAACAGAAAATAAATCAAAAGAAAATTTATAGGAAATAATAGCTTCTTCATTCAGTGATCTTCACTGCACCACACCAATCCTCATACTATCAGAAGGAAAAATGAAATAGTTGAACTATCATTGTACTACTTTATACTTACTGTAAAGGCACAAATTTGGATTAGAGGGAAACAGCATACAAATATCAGTGAAAAAGAAAAAAGAGACAATTCCTCATGAAGTGATAAATGCAATAATTGTGACACACAATTAAAAACTAATTCACAACATAAAATTAACTGAAATTTAAAACAGCATTTTAAAACACATTTATAGAGCAAGTATTAAAATAATTTAAAAACAAGCATGAAGTAGTTGGGGTAGGGGAGAGACTATTCTTGTGAAGGATTTAGAAGTCACCAAATAACCACCAAGTTTAAACTCCAATATGTAAGGTCATGATGTGTTCCATGTATGAATATTAAATTTAGATGAGGCAATATTATGATCTAATAAGTATTCTAAACTATTAAAATCTCAGTCATAATGATCTGATTCATAGCCAAAATAAGCAGATGTTCAAACACTTGTGTATCTAGATAATCATTAGTAGGATTGTGATAATTAATAAATGAACAGGTTTATTATAACATTTAATTAACAGCAAGTATTAAAACGCTTCTGGATCCCTTATTTCTTGTTCCAGCACAACTTTTGAAGACTTGTTAATAAAAAAAATGCTTCAACTCTAGCAGGCCTTAAATTTCCATTTATATATTATTGACCAGCTTGTCTCTTAAGTAGCAGATCATTCTTTTGCAAAAGAATATATATTTTATGTAACAAAATTAAAAGATTTAAACTGCCTAAATTTGATTTCTAGATCTGTTGACAAAAATAATATTAACATAAATAATAATAACATAAAAAATAACATTTTCCCCCAAAATGGGTCTTTGGAAATTCCCTAAACTCTTTTGAATAACTACTAGACGACATTTCCATGACTCCCAAGATCTATTACTAATAAAACATTCCTTTTTTGAATTTCTTACCAATTTTTCACCTCTGTCCTGCATAATTTGACATTGCCTACAAACTTAATTATAGCACCATATAATTTATGAACAAGTTAAAATATACCTGTCTCAGTTACTGCAGTTTTTTTTTCTCAAGTGAACCAAAAGACACTTTATTGCTTTAATCCAACTTCTTATTTATATTAGACAATAACTGAGGCTGTAAGATTTTGATTGATAGTATCTGCCAAGAGATATAGATAGTATTGTTCCCTAGACTTACCTGGAGATGACAGGAAATCTTGATTCTCTGTTCCTGGAATTGTTCAAAAAGTATACTAATACTGCTCCTATTTCTAAGGACCCAGAAAATAGACTTTGAAAGGGGAGTTGAGAGTCTTCTGTTAGTGCTTTACTTTACATTGCCAATGAATCACTGACCCTTCATTGATAGATGAAGAAATATCCCTTTAAAATATCTTTAATTTCAACTGCAGCAATTTAAAAAAATAATTACAAATTCACTGTCTATCTTGTATAAAGTTAGCATAGAATGCATCAGAAGTGTATCAGGTGAGAATAAGGGCTTTGATCTAGCAAGACAACTAGCTTCTCAAGTCAGTTCTGACCTTTAGGACTGCTTAGAGCTCTAGGCAATTTTAAAGTTCTTCCATATTATACAGCAGCAGTTATACTTATTTTAATTTGTGTTCCCTATGATCTTCTATTATGGGCCAAAGGAAAGATACTAAAAGTTAGCAAAGGGTAAGTAGGGCATACTGTAATGTCAATAACAACTGTCCTCTAATTAGTATAGCAGCTAAGAGAATGAATGATAGAAGGGTTAACTTGTTTTCCATGTGATGTTTGATAGTATTCTCCAGAGGTGGGCTGCTATCAGTTTGCACCAGTTTGGGTATACCAGTTGTTAAGAAGAGAAGAGGTTTGCACAAGTGGCATCAGTGAATCACCGTTGCTGTTGCTGCACAAAGGTAAACCTAACGCTCCTTGAGTAGCATCAAGTTGGCCATGCCCACTCAGTCACATGACTCTCACCCACAGCTGTGCCCACCTGGTCTTTAGAATAAATTGGTTATTTATTCTAGGTGGTTCCGCCCCAGGTGGTTCCACCCCAGGTGCCTGATGGACCCAGATGGGTTCCAGACGGAGCTTGGGACATTTCCTGAGGCTCTTGCACAAAGCTCGGCTGAGGCCCTGGTAGATGCCTGGGATAGGGCGGCTGCTGGGGCTTTGGACCAGGTTGTGCCTTTGCAGCCTCTGACCCGGCGTGGACCTCGGGTGGCCCCCTGGCTCACTGGGGAGCTGTGGGAGATGAAGCGCCGGAAAAGACGCCTGGAGAGTGGTTGGAGAGCATCCAAATCCGAATCTGACCGGACACTGGTAA
>JANHFR010005553.1:0-12897 GCA_032468015.1 Mimophis mahfalensis
CTCCATCCCACACCATCACCCTTCCCTTCTCAGGCTAGGCCAGGAGTGACAGGGAGGGGGGGCGGGGGCCAGTCAGTGGTGGGATCAGCCAACAGGGAACCCCAGCAGAGGGCCGAAAGAGCCGCATGTGGCTCCAGAGCCACAGTTTGCAGACCCCTGGGCTAGAATCTCAGATGAGCTCCCTTTAAGAGGTAGTCTTTGTTGGTGCATCTTGATTATAATTTGTTGTTGATGAGGGCTTTTGTTCACTTTGTCAGTGTCATTATTGCTATTTGCTTTCCAGAATCATAATTTTTGTGAGTTGGGAGTTATAAAAATCCATAAATAAATAGTTTTGGTCTGTTAACATTAAATATTCCTATTGAAAAATAACCAGTTAATGTAAAACATTCCATGTATTTCCGAATGGGACTCAAATATATTTTTTTCTTTTTACAATCCTGCCATCTCTTAATTTGGGATAGAGTTGGACTGACTGGATGGAGCTCAGTGTTTACTGACCAGATGCCCTTCCTTATACCTTCCTGACAGCAGATGAAAGGTCTGAATTAACATTTTTAAAAATGTAGTTTAGAAATGAAAGGCTGCCTCTTATTAAATTTATAAACTTAAAAATTATAACTTTCTGAGAACTTAAGACTGAAAGGCTGCACTAAATTCCTTTTTAGAGTTTAAATTTATACAAAGATATTCTCTTCTTTTCATCTTCTCCATTAGTTTTTGGTCAAATTTCACAGACAAAATTAAAATTATTCTAAAACTCTGTCTTAGTTTGGACCACTTGGGAAGTATCTGTCCAAGGTTCTACCTTCCAATCTTTTAGTACAGATTGAATTATTAAAGATACACGTGTAAGAAATAACTTATCAAAAATAAGGATTTTAAAAGAGAATTTCACTGACCTCTTTAAATGACTGTAGAAGGTTGCTACCAGAAACTGATAATGTAATATCTATATGGTGCATTATAAAAAGTGGCTCTTCCTGGGTTTGATAAGGAAAACAGGCCAGATTGTCGGCTATATACAAAAGCATATTCACCTCTGTTTTCTGTTAAAATAAAAAGATATATAGATATGTACATAAAAGACGTAACTGTTCAAACCCATATTTTATGTACAGTGACTAGATTTATCTAATACTTTTAAGGAACTGGGACATCTGGCAGGAAGGAATCCTCTGTTCTATTAATACCCTTCCAGATAGTGTATCAGCAGCATAGCAAACACGGGAGGAAACTTCTTTAGACCCAGAGATCAACAGATAATTCCGAATATAGGCAGTCCTCATTTAGTGACTGCAATTAGTTCCAGCTAGATAGTTTCTAATAAGAGACAGAGGGAGAGGGGGAGGTACCCCCTATGGAGATCGTTGGTGGCTGCTGTCTCATGGCTAGCCCTTCAAGGTAAAGCAGACAAAAAGCACAACCAGGGGCACTATCACAATCTTTACTGCCACTCTTTGTTGTAAAGTTACATTAAACAGAATGTTACAAATTGAAAGCAGTTTTTCCCCCTCCTCTCCTTTAAGTCTCCAGAAAAGAGTTCTTTACTTTCCAGGTTTTTTCTCCCTCCATGCATGGACCAAGTTGCCTAGGCTGCAAGCCTTCCGTCTCCCAGAGTCTTGTTCAGATAGTCATCCCACACAGTGTCCTGAGCCTGATCTAATTTTTCTCCCTCCCCTCCAACTTCCAAAGCAGAAAAGAAGCAGCCACTTCTTCAGCTGCTTTTCTCTACAACACTAGGCTTCCCTAAAAAGTGATATCACGTTAACAAGCTCAGACATGTGACCTTAATTAGTTGATTAGAATCCTCCCCAAATATTGTCTGAAACTGAGCAGAGATCGATTAAGGTCTGCTGATTAGCTTGATACTGAGGGCTTTTGTTATCCTAAATTTGCACTGGTTGGAAAATGAATTTATTATCATGCATTACCATCTTATTTGTAAACGATTACTATCTAAGGCAGTTGCTAAACAAGGACTACCTGTAATTCCCAAGCAAGGGAAGAATCAAATAAAAATGCAGGAGCACAGAACATCCTGAGCAACTGATCTATTGATTTTACACAAATTATGATTAAATTCATTGAAACTGGTACATATTGCTAAACCCTGCTTGGGATTTGCAAGCTGTTTTTATTTAGGTAGTCCTCGACTTACAAGCACAACTAGAATTGTGTTGTGTTGCAGTCATACCTCAAGTCATCATATGATAGGGTTAGGGTTGGTAGAATGTCTTCGCTGACTATTTTTAGTCGTAAATTGAGTCATGTTATAAGTCTGAATCCAGCTAAACGAATAGCTTTTTTTCTCTTGTTTTCATTTTTTTTGCCAGAAACTAGCCCCTCTCCCCCAAAAAATCACAAATTGTGACCATGTGACCATGGGATGCTACAACTAGTCATAAATGTGAGCTGGTTGCTAAATGCTCAAATTACAAATATGTGACCGTAAGGCAAGGTCAAGTTCAAATTTAGGCCATCACTGCTTTTTCTGAGGCCATTGTTAATCTGATCTGTTATTATCTAAATGGGTCATAAGTTAAGGACTGTCTGTATACAGTTATAATGTAGGTAAAAATGACCAGGCTTAAATTATCCTAATACAATCTGAAGATATTATGCAAAGACCTCGCTCTCCAAAGAGGCCCCTCATGCTGGAACTGGTGGAAGGAAAGAGAAAAAAGGACAAGCAGCAGCAAGGCAGCTGCATTTAGTTACTATGGCAAAGAACGTCCTGAAGGACCAAGTTAAGGATTGGTTGTCATGGAGAAAATCTATCTATATGGTTGCTACCAATTTGATAGCCTATAATCACAATAAACTCTAAGACCAGATTAACACATGCACCCATGCAGTTAAGCATAGAAATCCAATGGTGAAGCTACTCTTAGCAAAAGGAAAGGCATCCATCAAGGAGGACATTCTAGAGGTCCTGAAGGCCTGCGTAAGACTTACAGCTGTGTCATCAAAGAGGTTGAGCAAAGAAATAAGAAAGGCTCGCCGGTGTTGCCGATTCCCTCGGATCATGGAGTAAAGATGTGAACACAAAGCGCTGCTAGATTCATCCTGTCTAAAGCCCCTCACGGGATCTTTTCGGCAGGTATTGATTGCCTGCTGTACTTGGTAAGACATCTTCATACCAGCCACTGCTTTCATCTGAAATTGAACAAAATGTATAATGCCTACACATTTCTTGCAGCAATCTGAATGAAGTGATTGCCCAACATCTTGCGTGCCGTATCCTAAATGGCTCCCTCCTCCACAGCCCTTCAGATTCCGTATCCTCCTCTCCTCAAATTTCATTTTGATTCCTATTCCAACTGTTTGTAACGATTTAACAAGAATAGCCAAAGTTTGGTGTAAAGAAACTCTTTATGATGAAAAACGTGAACCCAACTACTGGCTTGTAAAGAACAATTCAAATCTGCACTTCTTAATCATGAGGAGATGAGCACCGACATATAGTAAAGTCTTATATCCAATATTGATAGACTACATTCTGAAGATTTCCCAAAGCTGGCAAGGCCATAAACAATGACTATGTAATATTTCTCGTTGAGCAAAGCTGGCTCATCGTGTCTAATTTATGCAAGTCTGGTTTAAATACTCCTTTCTTCTACAAAGGAATATATACCAGAGGTGGTATTCAGTCAGTTCCAACAGGTTCCGGAGAACTGGTAGTGATAATTTTGACTGATTTGGAGAACCACCTCTGACTGGCCAACAGTGGCAAATACCACCTCTGATTGGCTGACAGCATAGCCACACCCACTAAGCCACGCCCACAGAACTGGTAGTAAAAAAAAATTGAATCCCACCACTGGTATATACATTCCTTGCTTCCAAAGACATCTCTCTTTCTCATGTCATAGCTGTTTTCAAGAAGAAACATGTCAAAATTCCACATGCAAGCTTTAGTAAATGTAGAATGGCATGTGCTCAGTTTTTGTATATTAATGGGAACGTATTTTCTGTTCATCTTTTCCACCTGCAGAAACTGAATTACGCCATCCTTTTTACTGTGAAAATAACCTATTGATAATGTTATGCTTCTTCCGATTGTGTGTATTTTGATATAAATGGAAAAAGACAGAAATGGTATTTAATTTATTAAGATAAATAGAGGCCAACATACATGAATAAACCCAGCATATTTTTTGTCTATTTCCACCAGCTGTTGGTCCGCTTTGTTCCTCATAGAAGGCTCTGGATCTGTGCCCATTGCTATTAAATATGGTACACACTGCAAAAAAGATAAAAACATCATTTTAAGAATTCCATGTTTCTGTTTGTGAAGAAGACAGAGAAAAGGGAGATAGAAAAGTATAAATGTTATCTCTCTAGTAAATAAACTGCTTAATCACATTCTTCTCCTATCATGCCAGAGGATGAGACAGAACAATTTCCTCCTGTTGATAGCAGATGATTCTATTATTTCTATGTCAAATGACCCCACCCTATAATTACAAAAAAATAGGGAAATACTTCATATTTCCTCCGGGCAAATATGGTAAATGAGCTTTCCAAAGCATTCCCAACCATAAACCAAGTGAAAGGCCACCCATAATCAAAATATTGTGCAATCCCATCTCTTAATACATAAGAGATGGGATTGCATGTCAACATTATGTATGAACCAGGTTATTGTGATTTGGTGAACAGACTGGTTAAAAAGTCTTGGATTAGCTTTAGGTGTGAACCCCATAAGTTAAGGTTAGGGAGAAAGAATCCAGTACTATTTTACATTGCTTCTGCCTTTTGCTGTTCTCTCTATATCACAGCTGCCTTTCTATTTACTATATTATTAGACTCCTTGGAAATGTTTATCATACTGAAAAGCAGGAAAAAGAAATGGATAACTACAAATAATTGGGCATGGAACCATGTTACCTACAAGCCAATCTTCTCCAAACAGGGTCTGCCCATCTTGGGTGATCAGCCCAAAAAATGATTCTAGAAGTCTGGATTCAGAAAGTGCCTTTTCCTGTGGTAGCCTGGTAACTCTAAAATAATCCCTAAAGTCTCAATTTCATATTAAGAATTCATGGAATGTATAAATATTCTCCTATCTAATGAGGTTTTGGGAACCTGAGGTGCTCATCACATTATGCTTTTAAAAGATGTTTGTTTTAAATTGATTGTTTGACATCTTAGTAAGAACTGTCTGGAGTTTGTGAAATCAGATTAGATAAATTACAAACAAATCAAATAAACCATGTAAGTAAAATAAACACTTAAATAAATTTTTGCTGAGCATCCAAAAAAATATCTTAAGTATTTCTGTACTTTCTTACTCATTAGGAAGCTCCAATGAACTATCCATATGTATATTGCTCCCAGTCAACATTTTGCAGAATTGCAAATTTAAATATACAATTATATACCTGAACTGGATGGATAAGACCCTGATTTAATGTGAGTGCAATAACATTGAGCGCAAAATGACGAACACTGGACTGTGTGTGAAAGAATGCTTCTAGGACTTGTTTGAGATATAGCTGCATGATGGAGCTGCTCATCCCTGAGGAAATATCACCCATTTCTTTCAGATCTTCTTGCTTTGCTACTTTTTTCCCTACAAAAATAGAAAAGAAAGGAGAACTCTTATCACAATATCCATTATTTATATATTGTGTACATGTTGAATGCATATTTTGCATTTCTGTTATTCTTTACAATAGAAATTGGAATGCCATCTAATTGAAGCCCAGTTTGTGAAGTAAAATGAAGTCACCCACATTAACATACCATTCTCCATGAACTGATAAACTACTTAAAGAGCTACCTTAAGTTACCAGAGACATGAAGGAAAGTGCAGATGGACTGTACTGTTTCAGATCACAGATTGAATAGGCTGGATTCTTTAAGACTGTCGGTAAAGATAAATAGTTTTAATTTGCCTATGAAAAAAGCACGCACATACCCTAAAAACCTTCCTCTAAGGGAAAGGATGTGCTCACTTCCCAACTTCTGTCACAGCAATAAGAAGTAAGAAAAAAAGTATCAGGTCCAGGGAAGAAGGGTAGACTGTATAATTAGAGAAAACTGCCTGAAGAAGCATAGTTACATGTTAAGGAAACAGGTCTTGTAGTGTCCTTAGATATAAGTGCATACAATTAAGATAAATACAGCAGAAAAATAGGAAAAATAGGTCATGTACTAAACATAGAAGCTAATATTTTGATATGCATCCAAAAAGTGAAAAGAATTCTGGGAAGATAGTATCTTGACTCAAATAAAATAATGGCTTTCCATAAATAAAATATCTGATTGAAAAGAAGCTCCATTAGGGTCAAATCAATGCAAGAACAAACAAAGAGTGAAATAAATATGAGAAGACCACCAAAAGCTTATTTGGGTCTTAGAAATATAATACAACAACCTTGGTGTAATGTTCCAACTCTTTTAACATCTGGTCAAAAGAATAAAAATGCTGATTGCTAGCAGAATTATCAAAGCTGATCCCTTTGATTGATAAGCAATTAGTTTTCTATGCAATGTCAATGTCTTTCAAAATTTCCAGCAAAAGACTCGGAAGAATCATATTTGCCAAGCCTAAGAATCCGAATATCAAAATAATGTTATTTGATCATGTTGACAAGACTCTGCTCGAGTGACAGAAAATACAGTTCTGCTCCGATTGAACAACTTTAACCAAGGTTCATATGGCCACCAGCCATTATTAGGATGCAGCCTGCATTGTCCCAGTGAAGGTTTGACATTAACAAGAAATAAATAATAGAGAATTGCAAGGAGACATAAAGAAGATCCTCTGATCATTCATGTTGTGAAAACACTTGCACCAAGGACCCTTCATTTCAATCCTGAGCTACAAATCTTCACATTTAATGATTGATGGTATCAGGACGCACCATGTATTTTGCAATGAAGTACCAGTGCTTTATTTCCATTTTATCTAAGCACAGATATTCTATTTGTCATAGTATTAGAAGGACATATATATGTTTCCACCAGTATTAAACTGTGAATCTAACTATAGATTATCCACCCTTAATAATAGTAATAGAATATGCTATAAGATGATTGCACAGACTTACAATCAATGGCATGACAAAGTAGAAAAGATTGTGCATTGGAATTGGGAAGAAAATGGGGATAATTGAGGTGGCAATACCAGGGGGTGGTAGAATAGAAGATAAATAATTGGAAAAGATTATGAAGTATCAAGATCTGGAAATAAAAATTGGAAAATTATGACAAAAACTGGCCATGGTTGTCCTAGTGGCTATAGGCATACAGTACTAGGTGCCAGATTGGTAAAATCTTGGATGGCAATTTTAAAAACCTGTACATTGACAAAATTACCATCAATCAATTGCAAAAGGCCTTCTCTACCTGTTGAGACTACCATCTCAAAAATCTTACCTAAAAAGAAGTTGGAGCTAGCACTAGTCAAGTATCTCCAAATGTTTTTTAAGAACCAAAAATATCCAAGAGGATTTGTCTGTGTATACCATTAAAATAAAAATCAGGATTACAGATGAAGCAGGTATAACCTGCATTAGGTACCAGGTGCCACAACTATCATCGAATACAAGTAGTTATAACATGTATTTGAACATAGATAATGAAACAACAAGAATTCCCCTCATTTTTCAGAAAGTCATCTTCTGAACCTCTAAAACAAGATTTCAGAACAACTATAGGGATTGACTGTAAAATAGCAACTAACTCAGATATAACTTGAAAACAGGGAACAGAAAACAGGGAAAACAATGATCAAATTAAAATGTTGCCTTTAAAAATAAATCTAAGGAATAAATTGAAATGAACAGAGAAAGTGATAAAAGAACATGGACTGCAAGTCCTCTGGTTGCAAGCACAACCTTAGCTCAAGAAATAATAATCACAGTCAAAACTGAGGTCTTTGATATAGTGCTGAGTTCAACATAAATGCCAGTTGTGATAAAATACATATATGTCAATGTTTTAACTCTTCTATAGTTCTTTCAGGTTAATAATTGAAGGCCAGTTAAATTTAATTAGTTTAATTTAGGATTCTATGGCAGAGTTTAGGGAGGAGCCACTCAGAGTCACCTTGTAAGGGAGATGGGCAGCATAAAATTGGATGGATGGATGGATGGATGTATAGAGATGGCCTAATGGTTTGGAGGAACTGCCAGACATGTTTAATTTCAAAACCAAAACTGAAAACAAAGTGTAGAATTCTAAACAGAACAGAACAGAAATTCTAAAGTGGACAGGTATGTAGGTGATAGGGAGGCAAAAAATTTTCTACTCATGCATTAGAATCAACCAACATAATGATGAGCTTTGTTTAGACCAAATCTACCCTATTTGTGGCCAATGAGCTACATGCTACTCTGGACAGCTGGTAATCTGGTCTCATATTATTTTGTGATTTATATACATTAACTATGTTATATATTTTATACGTGGCCCAACACAATTCCTCTTCACTCAATGTGGTCCAAAAGGTCACACCCAAGGCCACACCCACCTAAAACTGGGACAAATTCAAATTCGATTTAAATTCGATTAATAAATAAATAACTCAGTTGCGTTATGTGCTCTTGGAGATTAGAGAACTGTTTCCTTGGGTGTGAAATCAATTGTCAATCTACCAAATGTCCTTTTCTAAGTCACAAAATCTATTGTCAATTGAGAATTATATATTCACACAGCCAGAGTCCTTATGAAAAATATATTGGAAAAATAAAAACGGATAATTTGAAAACAGGAAACTGAGGAAGGAAAAAATATATATATAGCAAAAAAAATATGGCATATGCTCCAGTAGTCTTCAGTAATGGCAAATATGAAGAATGTTCTCTATAACATTGCTGCAGCAAATTTTAGAAAGGAAGTATCAGGAAGAGAAGCAGCCCTCCCAGTCTGAGCACAAACACTAGGAGAGAAGAGTGGGCTTCTGCCAAACTTTCTTAATTTTGGATTACTATGAGTAAAGCTCAACACAGGTGAAATATCTCGATGGGTGGCCAACAGAAAATTCATTAACATTACATTTTACCTATCTCATTCTTCATATGAAAAAGACACATGGACACTGAATTGTGGTGTTTAGTATTAGCTTGATGCTACATAATCAATTACATTTAAAATATTTATTGAATGCAATTGTATTTATCACTCACATTCTCTATCTGCCTGCTGCATGCGTGTATCTTCCTCTTGGAGGTATGTCTGGAGATTTTTCAACACTTGGATTTTTAAATTTACTGAGCAGTTTTTATCAGAGAGAATATTATTATACAATGTCTTCACCTCTTGTTCAAACATTAGACCTGGGTGTTGTATGAAGGCGAATCCTGAAGAAAATAAGAAAATGCAACTTAATAAATCTTGTTGCAGAGTTGAATTTTTAACTTCATATGTAACTTTCTACTACAGGAAATGCTATGTTTCTTTGTATTTTATTGTCTCCTTACTCATACAAAATTTTAATGTAATTGTGTTTCAAAAAAATTTAGCTTTGTTCATAAAATAACAGAATTAAGAATGTCAAACCATGTACACATAAACATAAGTTACAAGAGCAGCCCAGATTCATTATTACTATACTATAAATACCCACTGGAGTATTTATTGTAGTGGTAAAGATTTTGCAAAAGGGCAAGCAAATTGAGGGCTTCCTATCCCTTATGACCCAAAATACTCTATAATCAGGTGGATACCATCGAGAAGGAATGCTTCCAGGTCCTAAGTCTTCTTACCTCATATGGAATTAAGAACCATAACAGAATTTTGGGGAGTGAACACACTTTGTAAACTATTCTACTAAGAGGAGATAATGTCATAGGTGCATAGGTGTTAAGCTTTGTACGGCTTTAAAACAAAAAATAATATATTCAATTGGACTTGTATGTTTTCCAGTAACAAATGCAGCAACCTAGGCATAAGTACAATACTACTCAACACATTTCTGTTATCAGTCAGGTCACTGCATTTTGACATTCCTGTGGTTTTCAATAGCATTCAAGGGCACCCTCATGTTAGGTGAATAGCATTTGTCTAAGTTTGGGGTGGTGCTGCTTGAATCACTATCGCAAAGGTATCTTCAATCCAAAGAACTTTTCAAACAATTCTCCTGGCCACAGCTTCCTTATGCTGAGCATGTCCAGGAGAACCATATCTGATTTTAAATTGAATGTAATCCAAATTAGTGACTGAGATCAAGCCAATTTGATCACAATAACCATGTATGCATGGATATAATCTTTCTTTGATCCATCCGGTCTGCAGAAATTGGATGAGAACGTCCACAGCATCCCTAATGTATAATCGAGTATCATCAACAGACTGATACCTCAACCCAAACAGAATATACTTTCCAAGTAGTTTTACATAGGTTTTGAATAGTACAGGAAAATACTATAAACACCCACACTGGAGATTCTCAGCCAGGAACACAAATGACCTTTTTGCATTCACACCAAACAGAACTTTCTACTCCAGAAATTGTTGAAGCATCACAAAACAATGTTTTCTGCTCCTAATTCTCATACAGTCTAGAATAATGGTTGATAATATAAAATGCCTTTGAGAGATCTAATAAGATCAGTTCAGAGTGTTTTCCCTCCACCCAACAAACTTCACTGACTATGTGACTAGTGTTTTTTTCTATCCAAAGAAAGACTGATACTCTGTTTCCTCTGCAGCTCAAGCCCCAGAAAAGGAAGACTGGAGATTTGGTTTAGTGATTGGATCAAGAGACAATTCAATTCAGGAAAGAATATATCACTACCTCCTCCAAGGTATATGAGTATCGCTCCTCCTTCAAAGAGGCATTTTATCACTCCAGAATACTGGTGCAGATACTATGAACAGCTACTGAAAAAAAAACAGGTAGCGCAAGGCTCTGGCTTACAGGTGACATGGAGAACTCTGTTCCTTCGTCTCCAGAAACTTAAAACAATCCAAAATGGTCTGCAAAACTCTGCCCATTTGGTATATAATTTGAAGAAATGTGAACAATTTTAACCTTGACAAATCCCACAAAAATGTCATATTAGGTAACGGTTAGATCTTCTTCCAACTTCTATCAAAAAGATATGGGTAACCCTAAACAAGGCTATTGAATGTGAATCTGCAGATACAACAAGAGCAGACAAATAGAAACAGTTTGCCACTATTATTACCATGGTATAATATCAAACATGGATGTGTAACTGTTTAGTTAATTCACTTTTTGTGTTTTCCATCTAGTACTATCCTGGACTTCTCTTGAGACATCATATTTCCCAGAGCTCTTTAGAAAATCAAGAAGTCCTCCAGGACATCTTGGAATGTTTTATTGAAACAGCAGTCATTTTGTAATGATCCCAAAGAGCTACTGGTATACATAATAAGCATTTCAAATCTGATGTAAAATCTTACCTAGACCAATGATGGCTTTTGTTTGTACCTCCTCATCTGAATGCTTGGTAAAATACATTAACAATTCAAGTACTTTATCCTTTATGTTAACCTGTTTAAAGAGGAAAAAGGTACAGTAATTAAAAAGCAAGTGAAGGAAAGTTTCATTCCCATTAAAAAAAATAAAAATAAAAAAACCAGAAAAAAAATTGTTGTATCAGAGATTTCCATCCATCTAAATATACTTTTAAGTATCGTATTACCTTGCTGTTGCCTTTAAAATCTTCTTGATCAAAATCAAAATGCCGACATAGTGCTCCAACAGTAAAAAGGGATCTTAGGAGTGCTGGTTTATTTGCTGTAAGTATAGTGCTATTTGGATCTTCTTGATGTTGACTTTTTAGTTTTGAAAGTGCACCTAAATAACAAAACCTATTTTATAATGCTGTTTTCATAAACATTAGTTTTTAAAATAATATTCATAAAATAATCCAAATATTTAACTCACCATAGTATCTATTAAAACAAGCCCATACAAATTTAAAATTCTGTGTCACTTTGTTAACAACAGCTCCAAGACAGCTAACACAATGCTGCACTACCTAGAAACAAAGCAAAACATTTTACTGCTAAGTAATGGAGAAATCAACGTTCTTCTCTTATTTTACAGATTTATTTAGACTTCAAGGCCATCATAAAAATGGTATATTATTTATTTTAAATGAGTTCTAGCTTCTTTACTTAAACAAGTAAACTTTTGTTTACTTGTAAACAAAAGCAAATATTGGTTAAGTAAAGTACTGTTTTACTTAAACAATATTCAAGTTGTCTATGAATAGTAAAAATAAAGTGCATTAATTAACCATATCTTAAAATCCATAAAATCAACATAATGACTACAACTTCAATGTTCCCTTTCAAATATAGCATTTTCCACTGCAGTAAACAAGATGATTTTTTAAAGCAGAAATTAAACCTTACTGTCATGCCATATTTGATTATGAGCTTCATGAGATCCTCTTCCATCGTAGCAAGGAAAGTCTCACTTGGATGTTCCATCAGTGGCACTACCAGTTCTAAGATCTTTGCAACATTGCAGATCACCATGAAATCATTTTGATTCTATAGAAAATATTGTATTCAGTTAATTATGTCTATTAGGATCCTTTACTATATCATGAAAAGCTCAGGTTCAACATTAAAATAAAGTATGCGTGCTACTGAATGATACAGTACCATAGAATAGCAACTGAGCGGTCACAACTTGTGTTCATGAACTAGTACCTTTTTTAGTGTGCAGCTCTCATTACTCAAGTGGTACCTGAGAAAGTCTGACGGGGCTAACACACTGGATTGTTTCTATTCTACTTTTGAATCATTTAAGAGACCTTGGTGGAGCAGGCTGCAAGGACTTAGTCTAGCAAGCCAGCTGCCTGTAATTAGGCATGTTCGAATCTCACCAGGCTCAAGGTTGACCCAGCCTTCCATCCTTCCGAGGTAGGTAAATTGAGGACCCAGATTGTTGGGGGCAATAAG
>JANHFR010005553.1:32263-42409 GCA_032468015.1 Mimophis mahfalensis
CTGCTAGGTTGGCAGAAGCTGGGACAAGTAACGGGAGCTCACTCCGTTATGCAGCACTCGGGATTCGAACCACTGAAGTGCCGACCTTTCTGATTGACAAACTCAGCGTCTTAGCCACTGAGCCACTGCATCCCTCCTGAATTAATTTACTGAATCCTAATTTATTATAAATGACACTTATTTCTCAATGAGAACTATACAGGCAGCCCTCAACCTAGGACCATAATTGAATCCAACTGCCAAAGGCAGTTGTTAAGTGAGTTTCACCCCATTTTACAATCTTTTTGCCACAGCTGTTAAGCAAATCACTGCTGTTGTTATGTGAATCATATGGTTGTTAAACAAACTTGGCTTCCCAGACTGACTTTGCTTGTTCAAAGCCGGGTGGGAAGGTTGCAAATGGCGATCACATGACTCCAGAAAGTGCATCTGTCATAAATACACGTCAGCTGCCAAGAGTCAGAATTTTGATCAAATCATCATGGGGATGCTGATGGTCATAAGTCTGAAAACCGGTTATAAGTTATTTTTACCAGTACCACTGTAACTTTGAATGATAACTAAAAAAATGGTTGTAAGCCAAGGACTACCTGTATGTATGTTTAATAGTGAGTCAAGACAGGAATGATATTTAGACTACAAAATCGTATTGTCAATCAGCTTCTGAATATTCATACATGCTAACAGTGATCACTGCTCATAGTGTTGAAAAAGTATTCGGATGAATGATCAAAACCTACAACAATATTTCCAATTTTAGAGAAAGAAGAAAAATAATTACAAGTTAAAATGTTATTTCTAAGTATTTAATTTAAATGGTCTCCAGCTTTAATATTTTCTCTGAGGCTATCAGTTAATTTTTTACACTACTTTCAGCAACATTTGCAATGAGCTGTGCAATTAGTATTAAGATCTATCCCTATCTTGTTTCCCATTTCCAGATTGTCTTAAAAATATTTTTAAAAAGAACCTCCATGGGGACAAATTAAAGTTACTCAATAAAAATTAAGTCCTACAATATACTATGTGAGATTTACTCACTTCTTGAGAAAAATAGAAAGGAAGTTTTGTGCTGTCCTCATAGCCGTTTCATATGAATTTGTAATGAGGACATCCTGATCAATCTAAAACAAAACAGAACAGAACACAGTTACTAAATGTATATTGAAATTTATGCAGTAGCAGATGCAATATATAGTTCTCACCATAAATGCCATAAATGATGAGGAGCAAAATGGCAATAATGCTGTGATGTAAATGAGGAAAAATATTTATCTTTAGATCATAATTAAGAGATAGTAAAGTGATGTAAATGAGGAAAAATATTTATCTTTAGATCATAATTAAGAGATAGTAAAGTATTATAACACACTGTAAGTGGGGTTATAAGATTATTTTGTACCTGCAAAACTGGAACATGATATAGTAATTCGACTGTTAATAAATCAACCATCTTATTGCAATCAAACTACAATTTTAGAAACTGTGCACTGGTTGCCAGTAGGTTTGAGGCTGACTTCACTGTGCTAGGCTTTACTTTTAAAGCCCTTTTAGGCGAAATACATCAGAACTAAATTTGGCAGGTCATGGGGAAAAGGTTCTGACTATAATCCCCCACCCACTGTGTGAACAGTAATCTAAACCAGATGACAGGTATTCCTCAAAACAGCCTCCAATCTTTACAGCAGTTTATTCCAGAGGTATAGGCAATTCTACCCTGCTGACATTTCACAAACAAAATCTGTAATTTACATTATCTGTAAACAGACAACCCTTTTAAATTTTATTGAGAGTCTGTCACTTTTTTATTCAAGAATTTCTGTGTCTATAATTGTTTTATGTTATCGTTATACAGTTATACAGTTCTTTGTCATTGTTCATCTCCCAGAATTCTTCAGAATTGAGGCAAGTTATAAATATGAAGGAAGAAAGGACAGACTACAGCATTTCTAGAAGACATATGGCCTAGTGTCAATTAACAATAGATAGCTAAACTCAAATAACTGAGCTGAAGGTTGGAAAAGGTAAGGTTTACTTCATTACAGTTACCTTTCCTTCAATCCATCAGTTCTGTTTCCCATATCCTTCTTTCTCTACTTTCTCTAATTTGTTTCCTTCTGTTGAAAGTTTCTTCACTGTCTTTTTTCAACTTTCTTCTTTGTTATATGCTCCCATGGTTATTATATTTTTATTCCTCACGTCAGTAGCTAAACTAATCATAGGAACAGTTACATATTTTTCAAGACTGACTCACCTTTTTATTTGATTCCTCTTCAGAATTAGAGTCTTTTTCACCTGATGGTAGATGCACAACGCACTGAATTAACTGTAAGACTAATGCAGTCACCATTTGAATATACATGGGTTCCCCATCTGTATCACTGCTGTTCAATCTGTTGAATAAATATTAAACTCTTTATTGTTTATCAAAAGTAAAATCAACAACAAACATTTGAATCCATTACAAATTTTCAGATAGTGAATGCATTCAGATGGAATCAATCCTGGAGAAAGGACTGGATTCCATTACTATGAGTAAACTTCAGATCTGATTTGCAAATAGGAAGCTACTGTACTCAACAATCCCAGAAGAATGAAATATTCAAAACCCAGAATATGACTGGAATATTAATTTATGAAAAAAATAATATTTTCATTCACAATGAAATTCAAGCATTGTTCACGTTAAAAGTATTTTTCTCCAACAATTGCTTGTATTTCCAAAAAATACATTAGTTTAAAAACTAGGTTTCATATGTGGCTCTCTCTTTCCTCCTTTTTATTTTTTTCAACATACTTGTGCAAAAGATTAAAGTAAGACATAGACCTATTAACTAGCTAATAGGAAAAGTGGAACCAAGTCTGGGCAGTTTTAAGGTAGCATTGTATTTACTACATTGCACTGATAGAATCTGTCATTCTTAACTGAATTTCCATTATCCACCAAAACAAATCACTCTGAAGTTTATTAACTAATTCATGTAAAGTACAAGTAGAACTTATTTTGTTTCTTTAAAAAAATCTCTAATATGCCCCAATTCTGCCTGAGTGACAATCAAAGTCTGACTCTTTACTCCAACACATCTATTTTTTCTTCTACAACCACCGTGCTCTAGCTATTGCACCACTATAATTCAATAATCCTTATGTTGTCCATTCATCAGAAATTAATACAGGGCTAATGCAGTTAAACATATATTAATTTCCATATTCTGGTGGAAGAGGTAAGCACACTTTAAACCCTCAAAAAATTCTAATATATATGTATAAAGATACATATTGCATCAAATAGGTGTTTTGCTGTTATATATTACCTGAAATTTCTCAAACTCCTTTTGCTAGTTGGTAACCTTGCAAGTGAAGTAAAAATTTCTTCTAATATTAATTGCCTATGTTTTTCGTATCTTGAGAAAACCTGTTTAAAATCAATGTCTTTTTTAAAAAATATTGTTCTTTATAAAGGAAAAGCATACAATGGAAAATGTCATTACAGTTTTTTTCTGTTTTTTCCCAATAAACTACCAATCCTATTTTGCATGTTCTTAACTAGCTCCATCCCTGTTGAATTAATTTGTTAACTTACTATTGCCAATTATCCTATAGATAATTTAGATATTTTATAATTATGTTTTAAAGTAATTCAGATAAATCTTGAAATCTCCAACTACAGCAATAACTAGAATTCTCTCTTTGTTGAATGGAAAATCTATGCTAGAGATAGACTACATTCTGATACTTGCACATTGCATTTTTTAAAATTACAATTGCTTTTAGGGCCTACAGTTTAGGTTTTTAAATGGACTGTTTTTGGTAAAGAAATAATTTAAGTAACTCGTGAATCTCTTACTGTTTTAGGTACATAAATACAGAAAATACAAAATCATTTTTAAAATTGAATACTGGTTTAAATAGTATGCTTACAGCAGTGACTAGTTTGATGGCACATAACTGGAGTTCACTGACATTTTCTACAAAGAAAGGTGTTATTCCCGTTGAAGAAATCTATAAATAAAAAAGAAAAAATAAATTCATTATGGCTGAGAAATTGATAAAAATGTTTTAAGTTAAATGCAAGCATCGTTTGTCTTTTAAAATTGTATACATTTTTAAATGAAGTAGTTGGGTCAGTTTACAGTTGCAATTAAGCAAACATAATTCTAAGTTTAAAGAAATTTTCATTGTCAAATTGAAAGGGAAAAATAAATTATCTTTGTCTTTACAGTACTTTTGTGCTTCCATATTAGCCTAGTGAAATGCAATTACAAGGAAGTATGTTCAAACATTGTATAATCCTTTTATAAGAGGAACATTTAAAAGTAAAGAGGAGGCAGCTGTAAATATCTAGACAGTTGGCAATGGTTAGAAAGCCAAATATTTTACAAGACTGTTGGCCAGATAGAAAGCCAGATAGGTTACTAATCTTCAAAACTGTATTTGTCTCTTATTATTATATTCAGAACTGAGTTTCATACTACTATATTGAATTACTCTAGCAGACTAACAGTTTAAAACTTTATGGTTAAGCAGTGTAGAACAATCTATTCTAGTTATTAAAATACCTACTGAAAGTAAAGTTGTAGGGAAAAGTGTGTGTGGGGGGGGGGGGATTAGAATGACATGGATCCAACTTACTTGAAGAATTGTAGTGTCAGTTAGAAGCTGTATCTCTAGTAATTCAGCCAAACTACTAACAATGTCACAAATTTTGTTATACAGCATAACTATTACTCTCTGTTTATGAGTGGAACACTTGGCACGCTTTGCTTTTGAGCTTAACACACCACCTAAAAAATCAAATCAAATTGCATTTTAGCAATATTACAAATCAGAGGAGAGAGAAATTTTTTTTATTAAGGTTTATATTTTTTCCTTTTCATCAATTATTATTCATCATATATTTTTAGGAAAGGGAATCAAAAGTCATCATGAAAAAAGAGAGACTGAAATAAAATTAACTAAAATAATGTCACTAAAACTAATAGTTTAAAAACAGAATGACTACTATTATAGATGACAGAAAGGCAATCTGTAAAACAGGCATATATGAATTAAGAATTTGGTAACATTAACTTTACTAATAGGTTTTTCACAGGTACAGAACAAGTGAAAGTTTAAATAACGATAAAAAATTAAAACTGTAAACTGTAGGAGACTAGTATATAAATTGGTTCAGCAACTCAAGAGAATAGGGGTTTAGTTTAATTTTATTATCGAAAATGGGACACATTATGGTATAGCAAACAAGCTGTAGAATATTTGATGAATAGAAAAAGTTATGGCAAAATTCACAGAAATTGGGCCTTTCAAAAATGAAAACAAAGGTCAATTTTTACTTAAAGGAATGTTCAACTAGCTACTCTAATTCCATGCTTCTTTGTTAATATAGCCAGACAGTAACATCCCTGCCTCCAATTTAAACCCCATAGCTTTTAGGATAATCAATAATATATATTTATTCTTATACTAACCACCATGTGGATCCAATCGATAAACGGGATCATACTGAGGATAAAGTGTGTTCTGCAAGTGAAACTTGGTGTACTGAATAACTCTTTCTATTACATCTTCAATATATACAGCTTTGGGCATGTTGGGTGATGTCATAATGTTGATAGCTGTAAGACAGGCATCGGCAGATTTTGTGACTCTCTCCATGATCAAATCTCTCCATAATCTTTCTTCATCTTCAGTATCATTATTCTGTCAAAAATAAGATCATTAGCCTTAAATCTGCTTCAGCAATAATATGGAAAAGTTTCAATAAGTTTGAAAAATCATAAACTTCATGAAATATTCACATTTTTTCAATTTAAAAAATCTTCAGATAGTTTTTCTAGTTGCTGTCCCATTAGCTATATCTCAAGTAACATTATTATGGTCAGGCTCCAACATTAAATTGCAGTTCCCAGATAGAAGTATCTAGTCAACTAAAGTTCAACCCTAAATTGATGCCATATAACAGCAGTTCTCAACCTATGGGTCGCGACCCCTTTGGGGGGGTCAAATGACCCTTTCATAGGGATCGCCTAAGACCATCAGAAAACACCAACCCTAACACATACACCCCGTACAAATACGGTTGGGGGTCACCACAACATGAGGAACTGTATTAAAGGGTCACAGCATTAGGAAGGTTGAGAACCACTGCCATATAAGGATGAAAGGAATTCAAGAGGAGCTGGATTTAAACCAGGGGCGTCAAACTTGTGGCCAGTGGGTGAGATGCGTCATGTGCTAGGCTCACTCCCGCCCACTTTAGTGAAGGAGAAAATAGTCCCAATATGTCACGTGACATTTGACATCCCTGATTTAGACCATTTGTGGGAACTTAATGACCCTTGGCTGATAATTCCCTCAGCTCTGCCTGCTCTTCTCCTACAATTATTACGTTTTTGATGTCTACATAATGCCTAAATTCATTTATTCCCATGCATCTAACTAGATTATCATTTAGCAACTGCCCCATTCAGTGACTGTACCATTAACAACAAAGTTGTCAGTCCCAATTAAGATCACTAAATGAGGACTGCCTGTATGCTTCATTATCACATGGACAATTTAAAATTATTTTGGTTGTTGCTTCACATTCTAGTTCAAACCATCCTTGTAAAATATGCACATCTTTCAATTAGTCACCACTAGTAATGAAACCTCCTTGTAGTTTTAATCTGTGAATTTGGAAAAAGCTCTTCCCCAGAAACTAGAAGAGGAGTGTCCTGCAATCTGGGATTTCATTATCTACACTAAATATTTCAGTCACATCTGTATGATCTTCCGGGTAACTACAGAAAGAATTTGCTAGTAAAGGTAGTCCTGGACTTACAACCTTGTTAGCAATCATTCTAAGTTACAACAGTATTGAAAAAAAATAGTTAATTTTACACTTCAGTATAAAAATCACAGATCTTACACTTATGCCCATTTCCAAATCCCCACACTCACATGATCAAAATTTGGGCACCTGGCAATGTATTTGTACCAGTTGCAGCATCCCAAGGATAGAGTGATTGTCATTTGTGAGGCTTCCCAGTCAGCTTCCAACAAGCTAAGTCAATGGGGAAAGCCAAATTGCCTTGACCACCTGGTTCACTAACAAAGGTGGCAAAAAAAAGACAGTAAAATTGGGCACAACTCACTTAACAACCACCTTGTTTAGCAATGGAAATTCTGACTCCAATTGTGGTTATAAGTTGAGGACTACCTATATCTTCTTCTAGAATTTGATTTTGGAGTTCTTCTAGCTGGGAAGGATTGAAATTCTCACAAATGTGGGACGCAGGAAATTTAAAGAAAAGGCTAAATATGAAGTTTTTGGGAGTATAAGATGCACCTAGCTTTTGGGGAGGAAAACAAGAAAAAAAAATCTGCCTCTGCCTCTCAGCAATTTGACTCCTTGCAACAAAACAACTGTTTCAGCTTCAGCACAAGCAGCTTAGCACAAGCAGCTGATTGTCGACTGGATCAGCCGCCTGATAATCAGCTGTTTTGGGGTGTAGGGATTGACATTGCCTATTGCTGCCTCCACGTGCCCCATTTTAGGCATCCCGTTTTCAGCCTCCGCACACCCTGTTTTCTGCTTCCATGTGACCCATTTTCCACCCGTTCTGATCCCCACTGCCTGGAATGTGCTAAAAATGGGGTGCGTAGACGCAGCAATAGGCGGTGAAGATCTCTGCAGCCTGAAACAGTTGATTGTTGGTAGGCCGATCCAACTGACAATCGGCTGCTTGGGCTTATCAGGCTGTGCTAAAGCTGAAACAGACTCTTGGCTGTTTACTACAAGAAGGCAAATTGCTGGGAGGCAGAGGCTGAAGAATGGGGGCTGTTGGGTAGGTGGGGTTTTGGCAACATTTGCTGTATTTGGCAACATTCACAGACATTTCCACCCACTTTTTTTGGGGGGGGGGAGGAAAGTGCATCTTATACACCCCAAGATATGTTATGTATGGGTGTGACAGAAGCAAATGATAGAATACTGGGATAGAAAGATATGAAGAGCCATACTGAATAGCATTAGTGTAAACTAGATTTAGCTAGATTTTTTTTCCTCCCAACTCATTATTTTTGTCCATTTGTTTTCACTCTTTCTGTGTTTTGCAGATCATTGCTTATCCCTATGAATGTCTTGAATCCTTCAACGAATATTAATTTAAGGAATGAGAGGTCATATTCCTCTCCTACGCTTTTCAATTATTTCCTCGTTAAGGTTTAAAAAGACATACTCTCCTATCAGGAAAAAAAATCTCTTTCAAAATAAGGCGTGCTTTTTTAAATTGGGGGAATTAATTCTTCCAATTAAGAGCTATCTGTGGATTTGTTCTAACAATAGCATTGTATTGCTCATCAGAGTGATAGTATGGATAGAATGCCATAGTCAAAACAATCTTTTTTATTTTGGTTTCTTTTATTTTGTGTCTCTTCCCATCCCAGTTTAGAAATATATTCATTTATATAAAATGCTACCACCACACAGATGTGGCTGATCATAAGTGGTTGACAGCTAGCCTGCAGGCACTAACTTGTTTGGGTCACACAGAGTCATAATCACTAACTTGCCTATGCAAATCACATAAGGTTCATGTGACTGTGTTGTGTGGCCCATCGGCTGCCAGCAGAGCTAGCAACAGAGTCAAGATGAGAAGGACATTGATAGGAAGTCTGAGCCTGCTTTGGAGCCTTTGATACTTGATGGACTTCAAACCCATGACAAAATAATTTCTCATTCCAAATAAAAACATCTGTAATCTTAATATGTTATCATCAACCTTTTTAACAACTTACATGATTAAGCAGAGTTGAAAGCTTTGCACCATCTTGAATGTTCTTCTCTAAGATGTTCAGAACTTTCACCGTTTTTTCAGTTGAAAGCTAAAAAAAAAATCCCCAATAATAAATACATGAACAGAAATTAATACTTGTCTGTGTTTGACATTTAGATTCATTAGACAACCATGTATCATGCAAAATTGCAAAGAAATAGCTCTAAGGTAAATTCAATTTTGCTCAGAATTAACTTTTTAAAAACAGCTTGCAAAAGACCTCACAAAAGTTCACTCTGGATTATTTGAGAAGCACAACAAATATATATATATAAGGATAAAAACAGATGTGCATTTTTTTTCAATCTCTCTCAAGTGGCTTCAATATCAAAACGTATTTCAAGCCAATTTTTTTTTACAAGTTCCTTGTAAACATTTGCTATGTCTTCATTTTCAAGGAAGCAGTAACTTACCTTATCCATAATGCCCATGGCCTTAATTTTAGCTGATTCACTGCCCAATTCACTTAGTTGATGCTTCCCCAGTAACAACTCCTGAGGAATTTCATCATCATCACCTAAAAATAAAACAAAAGAATACACACTCACTTTTCCTTTTGATGTACTTTAATAAAAGCATCATTACAAAATATATAAATTAATGTTTACAAAATGATTCCTCTGGCCCTCTTTTTGCATATATAGCCAAGAAACTATTCATATAAGGATCTGAAATTAATAGAGACAAAATGGCTAAAACAGCCAAATATTTGAAGAAGTAGCAATGGCCCCAGCAGAACCTGGAGAAACGTAGCAGTGTTGAATGAGTAGGGAATGGCATCAACAAAATATATCAGTAATGGCAGCATGAGATCTATGAGAGCAAGTAATGAGGATGGTAATTGGTTCCCTATCTCAGACTGCCAACCAATGATAGGTTCAGTAGCTATTGCAATGGTAGGTTCGGACCCAGGAGGATTATGTCCAGATGAAGTCCTGGACAAAATCTCTTCCCAGTTCCCCTGGAGACGAAGCAATCATAATGGACGAGTCCAAAGGCTAAGCCAATATCAGGAAGACCGTGTGACACAGAGAGGGAGAGGGAGATGACAAAGATTGGAATGTTAACAGAAGTCAGTAAAAATGTTCTGGAATCTTGACCCAGAAGGTGCCAGAATATTGATAGAAAATATAATAAGAAAGAAGCAGAGGAAGGAATTAGTTTTATATGGGATAGAGTTAAAACCAAAAAGAAAGGTATAAAGCAAATTAAAAGATAGGAATATCAAAATAAGGGGAAAAAAAAAATAGGAACTGGAGTCTAATAGAATAAATTTATATGTATGTGAGGGGATCCCTAGTGCTTTCTGAGCTTGCTTGTTTTCTTG